>PVJL010001081.1:0-299758 GCA_004026885.1 Lyroderma lyra | reverse complement strand
GTGTGTGTGTGTGTGTGTGTGTGTGTGTGTGTGTGTGTGTGTGTGTGTGTGTGTGTGTGTGTGTGTGTGTGTGTGTGTGTGTGTGTGTGTGTGTGTGTGTGTGTGTGTGTGTGTGTGTGTGTGACCACTGTGAGCTCAGCCGCCCTCTGTCCTCCTGCCTGGCTCCTGCTGTGCGTTCGCACCCTCCCCAGGAGAGGACTCTTGGGGAGCAGCAAGCAGACGTGGTCCAGGCAGAGTTGGAATTAGCTCGGCGTGTCCGAACGCCAGTGTGCTGACGTAAGCATGCAAAATCTTGGGAATTCCTCCATTCCCTTCGTGACCTCCTGGTTTAACACCTGGCCCACTGCTGGTCGCTGTAAGTCACGGAGTTTTTCCCAAAGGCGCAGGGGCTCGCCTTGCCGGGTTGCGCCGATCTGCAGAGGTTCCTATTAGGTCTACGTAGGGGCCAGTGGGAGAGAGAAGGCCTCCCCAGTGCTTGTCGGAGTCCTCGCTAAGTCTTTAACCGGAGTAGCCATGCCTGGAAGTAACCAATTATCCACCAGGACACAGCGAGGGGTGCCACATCCAAGAGTGCGGGAGGGCAGGACCTGCGACCACTGTGCTCCTGGCTTCAGGTCTTTTTCCTGTGGATGCTCTTCTAGAAAGCTAATGGTCTGACAGGAAGAGTGAGGTATTAATTCCCACGGCGCCCTCTGTTCCATTCACGGCTCTCTTCCCAGGACCCACGAGAGTCCCAGACACGTCTGGGACGCGAGAGGACCCCGGCAGAGCAGGTGCGGTTCTGAGGACAAACGCAGATGCCAAATGTGATCTCGGGCTGACCGCCAGCTGGTAGCAGAACCACCGGAATCGGTTCGAAACTTCCATGCCCGCCGCAGTGAACACGACGAGCCGGGGCAGCCGCACTGGGGGGTGACGCCCTCGGGCGCCCAGACCCCGCTCCTCCCCTCGCGTCCGCTTACCGCCTCCTAAACTCCACGGTGGGCGAGGCACGGCCGTCTGAGGGCTTAACCCCGACCGACACAGCAGCACGGCACGTCTCCCCTCACCTCCTCCCTGCGCAGCCCATCCCGTCTCCTCCCAGCCGGCCACCCCACGGAAAAGCGCGCTTCCTCCCAGTCCTTGGTACACGAGAAAATTCAATCACCAAGGACTTCGATGGCTTCTATAGGGGAGAGCTTTCCAGGAAAATAAAGCCCATCACGAGGGTGGGGGGCGGACACACTTTGGGAACCTCACTGAAGACTCCCGTGGACACGGGATGCACCCCATGCAGAGGCCTCCGGGAAGGTGGCACCCCGCATGCAGCTCACAGGGGCATTCCGCGTCGTCTGCGCCTGCAAGGGTGACCCTGCACCGCAGGGCCCTGCCTAAGGGTGAGCCCGTTTTCAGCAGTTCGCAAAGGCCACGCAGGGAGCTCCGGGATTTTTAGGGCAAAATAGAGGCTGAGCTCGTGCACCGTCTGTGTCAGTCACGGGCTCCTTCAGAACGTCTTCCCGTGAGCAAGGTGACCGTCCTTCTCACTTCATCAGTGTAAGTGGCGTCGGGCAGAAGGGACACAGGGGGGACTGTTCCGGTTGGGGGGCGGTCACAAAGGGGCAAGCGGTCAGGAGCGCGGCTCTGCTCGCCCTCGGCTCAGGAGAAGGAGTGGAGGGCGGGCGGGAGGAGGCCGCGAACTGCCAAGTTGCTTCTTGGTCCAATTTAGAGCTCTCTCCAGGTCTCCCTGCTGTGGCATCAGGGAAATGAGGCTGACGCCTTGGTGTCATCTCCTCTCATTCCCGTCTCCACGCAGCGTGCACACAACGTGCACACACGAGTCAGCCGTCGTTCACCTCCAACATCAGCACTTTGCACCTGCGCACCCCTCTGGTTCTTCCCATCTGGACCCACACATCACTTCCTTCGAGACGCCCCCTCTGTCCCCAGACAGACTCCCTTAGTCCCTCCCACATCACGTGGGAGTTGGTTAGTTCCTGTCTGTCCCACTGGACCGTGAGCCTCCTGGGCGCCCTGAGTATCTCCCTCTTGGATTTCTGTGCCTAGACCTAGAAGATAGATGCTTGGCAAATAAATATATACAAAATGAAAGAATAGTGAATAAATTAATGAAATGAGTGTGGGATATATGATTAGCAGGAGCAGAGAGCACGGTGGCAAAGTCGGAAGTGACCCGTCACCTGTGAAATAATTCATTTACATGATCTATCCGAATGAACGTTACCTCCAAGAAATCACATCGGCATTCGCTTGAGTCCTCGACGCCAAAGGACTGAAAGAAGAGGGAGATGGAGTGGTTCTGAGGGGCCCTGAGAGTAACACTGCAATCCACGTTGCTGTCGTAGCTGTCTGGCCACCCGGGACTCTTCAGGCTGCCAAACGCCTGGTGGTACTCTCTGTTGCAATCTTAGAGAAAAAATAATATTCACAATTAACAGATGCGTCCCCATAGTTAGCGTTCTTTCAACCTGGCAGGAATAATTCAAAAACATGATTAAACGTGAACAAACTTTTGGAGAGAAGCCAACCCAGTGCCTTCCTTTACCTTTGAGATCGCTGAGATCCCCAGAGGTGAGTGAACGGCCCGTGGAGCAAACAGTGTCTCGTTAACGGGACACCACCACGAGAGCGTTCACCTCCAAAGGTTCTCTGCACCTTTCTGATCACGCGGAGGTGGCGTTGGCGGACACTTCGACTCTTATGTAGGCATTGAAGTTGTCACCCCATGACAGAGTGTCAGGGGCGTCAAACCTTCTGGTGTCCCTGGGCCACACTGGGAGAAGAATTGTCTTGGGCCCCACATAACATGCACTCACACTAATGAGAGCTGATGAGCTAAATAAAGGTCTGTGCATATTTTTCATAATGTTTTAAGAAAGTTTACAAATTTGTGTTGGGCCGCGCTCAAAGCCGCCCTGTGCCGCAGGCAGCCCATGTCTCCCCCGGCCCCCACCCCCTGGGGACAAGCTTGCTCTAAATCCTTTGATGAATTATTGATTTTGATACAACTGGAAAATCGCTCTTTACCATTTTTGGTAAAGACATGGAGTTAAAGAATATTTTATGTGTCTTAATCAAAGGCAGCATTAGTTTTAATCAAGGTTGAAATAAACATTAAATAGAGTATCCTCTGAAAATACACTTCTCGGTTTTAATAATCAAATAACCCTTTCAAAGTTACTTGGTTTTTATGAAATAATTTCCTAAGATATAGTATGTGTGGGGTCAAGTGGATAATTCATAAAGTCACTGGTATATTTTTAAATTAACTATGAAACTCTGAAGAACGTGCTAGCATGTGAGCACGGTAGCTAGCGTTACGGTCACGTCTTCCCGTCAGTAATTGGCTAAACGGGGCCTGGTTTCTAATGCAGCGTCTTACCTCGTAGGGGTGTGGCTCACGTGGAGCACCCGAATTTGCGCACAGGAGTCCATTCTAGCAATCGCAATGAGGGCAGATTTTTCTGAACAGAAGGTAAAGTTCCAGGGCTCACCTGCGATCTGGTAGGTAAAACCCACTCCAGAGTTTTCACTAAAGACTTCGGATTTGAAAACGACAACAGCAGTGCTTGCATAAGAGTACAGCGTGGGTACGGCTGAGGTATTTCTGCCACAGAAGTGAATTCCTGGATGTCCGTGCCTCTGAAATGAAATGGAAGCCAAATCACATTACAGTGCATTCCAGAACAGAATGGGCCACAGCAGAAATTAAACCGCATAGGAAAGTACACTTGAATACTCGGCCATGGAAACGAGTTAAATAGTGTTTGAAGCACGTGGCGCTAAGACTCACTCACTCATAGCCCCTGAGGGACAGGAGACGGGGGACCACGTTTCTGCTGAAACCATGAGACAGACACCTGCCTTCTGAAAACTAGATCCTGTCCTTGTCTTCACAGCCAAGGCCTGTCCCCTTTCTCTGAGCACATGGGGCTCGTGGCAGGTCTCCTACTGGGGTTCTTCCGTAGTCCAGAACGCCCCCAGCCCTTGCTACCCTTATCAAATCTAACCAAAGACACTCCTATGAACCCCACGAGGCAAATGGTGCCTGTAATGAGGCCTTCATCCTCTCTCAAGGGGGCAGGATAAATGCAGTCTTTGCTCCACATGGCGTCTCTGCTTGGTCGTAATTCAGCAAATCTGGTGTCTACTCAACAGCCCGCACAGCGCAGACCTCTACACATTGCAGTCAGCCTAATTGGATGTTTCTACCCCCTCAAAGATGCATATGCAAAATAGGAGACCCCAAATTTAGAGTGAGGAGGACTTGAAAACCCAGAAAGTAATAGACTGGAGTCTCTGTTATTGCCAGCACGTGGAGGGCGGTGTGGGGTGGGGAGGGGATTGTGACTCTCCTAAAATGAACTGGGGTAGGCTACTTGGTCCTCAAAGTGCAGAGAGACCATCCAGTTGTTGCCCCAGGTATTCATCTTCAGTTCGTGACTCCCCACTTTGCATATGATCCCCGGATAATCTCATTACGTTCATCAGTTTAACTACCGACTCATGATGGTGACAACCAATTCTTCAGGCCTTTTATCAATATCACACTAACTCCCTCCTCAATATCTTATCCCAGGGGCAATTTAGATGCGTTATTTTTTAAACCAAAACAGCCTTTTTCTCTCTTACGTTCCTGTGAACATAATTCCAGTAGACTGGGACAAAAATGGCCTCTTAATTGATTTGTGTTTTGCACTGACCCCTTCAGTTGACCCTATAACAGGCTGACCAGATGTTCCATTTTAAATGGGACAGAAAACAATAGTACTGTCCCATTTGCAATGGTACTTGTGGCCCACCTAGACTCACTGGGCTACATTCAAGGTGTCAGTAGGCTGACGTACGTGCTGTTTGTAATGGGACAGGACTGTTGTTTTCTGTCCTATTTTAAACCAGTACGTCTGGTCAGCCTACACAGATGCCACTGACTATAGAAGTGTTTCTCTGAGCATGGCCCGTGGACCACCAGTATCAGAACCTCAGAGATATTCATAAAAAATTCAGAGTAACAGGTACCATGGGGAAAACTTAGTCTCTGAGGGTGGAGCCCAGGGACGCACCTGTATCGAGAAGCCCAGATGTTTCTTATCTCATGCAAGTTTGTGAGCTTCTAACTGAAGAACCAAGTTCAAGTTCCTTAATGCCTAAATAGAAGGTTAGTTTATAGCTGAAAAACACATCAAGCTAGAAGTAACTTGGACAATTCGTTTTTTCGTGCTCTCATCACTTCAAGTGCTTCTCTAGTACTGGTGGAAAGGTCACTAACGTGACTTTCATTCATCCTGTAATTGTTACCTCTGGTGCGCCCTGAAACTCTAAGTAATCCTGGTGGCAGTCCTGCGAGGGCAGCTGCAACGCCCACACGGTTATCTCGACCTGCTGGTGTGGAGGGGCTTCAAAGACCCAAGTGCAGCTGGAAAATGGGACATCCGGGTGTGACGAAGTGGGCGACGATATATTTTGTGGAGTCCAAGTTGCATTATACGTTCCACCACAAGTCACTGAGACGGAGAAAATGAAGCACTGTCACAACGAACTGTTCTCAGGTCTCACCTCACGCACACAGTATTAGTTCTGCCTTCCCCCCTTCCAGCCCAAAGGGGCCATATCGCATCAGTCCGTGAAGTGATTTATGCGGGTGTGATTAAAAGACAAAGTGACAGGGAACGCTGCTGCCACCCGCCACCCAAGGGAAAGGCAGGGATCTTTGCTACAGGAAGGACGGGACAACCTCAGTGACAGTGTGTGACCAGTTCTAACTTGTTTGGGGTAGTCAGTGTGAGCTATGGTTGAGAGAAGGCGTGTTTTAGAGTGTGCCATAAATCATGGATTGCAAACAGCGCATTAACATAAATTTCTGTCAGATAAAAACATTACAGTGTGTCCTCATCCACCTTATTCATGGGGTCTGGCACCATGTGACTTCTGGCTCTTCCCCAAAGTCCAAAGGCCCATGAAAGGGAAAACATTTGAATCAACTCAGGACATGGAGGCAGCCACAATTGTGCAACTAAAGACACTCACAAAAGAGGACTTCCAGAACTGCTTCAGAAAGTGGCAGAAACGATGGGGTACATGTGTTCAAAGCAGGGGGGACATGTTTTGAGGGCGATTAATGGCAACGTGTCCTTTACTGTAGCACATTTTTTTATTTAAACACGCACCGTACTTTTTGATCACACCTCACGTATGCTGGGCTGAGAATTGTACTAAACGTGTATCACGGGTTAAGCACAGAGGAATTAACCTGGCGTTTAGTTATTGACCTTGAGCTCGGACGGCAGTTAACATTAAGTTTATCGATAAACACTGAGTTGAGATATAAGCATGGCATTACTTTAAGTGCATAAATACACGTGTGTCCTAATATATAAACATGTCTCAATCTACTCACTGTTGACGATGGTATATGAAGCATTAAATCCTTCCCTTTCTAAACTCACATCGCTGACAAACTGAACCGTCAGGAAGTTACCGGAGGAGATAAAGGGAGCGGGTACAGAGGAACCACAGAAGGTTCCAGCTAACTTGGCATGTTCGCTGTCTCCATCATATAACTGAAAAACAAACAAACAAAAAGCCCAAACAGTTCATTAGCTCGCCATCCTTCCCAAGGCGCTGCGTATTCCACACTAAGACGGACGTGGCGTCCCAACGGTTGGTGAGTGAGAATCTTCCACTGACGTTCTTAGAGCTAGTTGCAGCTTGGGGACAGAGCTGCTACTGAATCGATGACACTGTCATGCCTTACAGTAAAAACCTGGTAGGATGCCTCGCGTTTTGTTTCTCACTGTGAAAGTTCTACACGACGTTCAAACCAACGTGTCATTAGACTTGCCAACCCCGTCGCTGTGCTCACTCCGCTCCCACGGCCGCGCTGGTCCAAGCCCGTCGCCGCCCGCCTGGGCTCCCGCGGCAGCTCCCCCACGTCACGCTGGTTCCTTCTCTTTAGCTTGTCCTCCACATGTCACAGCCAGAGGATTAAAATGTAAGCGGGGCCGGGTGGCCACTGTGCTAAGAACCCTCCTGTTTCCCTTCCACTCAACAGGAAAGCCGAGCCGTTACAGGGCCTCCGAGGCCTGGCAGGACCTGGCCTGCAGGCCCACCGCCGCCCCCTCCCGTCTGCTCTGCTCCTTGAGCAAACCGGGCTCACGGCTGCTCACGGCCTTGCCTCCGCTGCTTCCTTTGCCTGGGACTCCCGGCTCCTACCTACCCACGTGGTGTGTCCCTCTTCATTCCTCCCGGTCGTTACTCAAATATCACGGACTCCGGGAGGGCTCCCCTGACCATCCTACTTAAAATCTAAACCAGGCCTGTCCAACCTGTGGCCCAGGACGGCTTGGAATGCGGCCCATCACAAATTCTGAAAATATGAAGAGATTTTTTTTGCAATTTTTTTTAGCTCATCAGCTATCATTAGTGTTAGTGTATTTTACTGTGGCTCAAGACGATTCTTCTTCCAGTGTGGCCCAGGGAAGCCGAAAGTTTGGACACCGCGCTGCCCTAAACTCCCCCATCATTCCCCGTCTCCTTATCTGCTCTCTATTTTCTTTAGCACACGCATTGCCTCTACACGCTGTATTACTCGTGTTACTGTGTCCTGCTCCGAAGGGAACCCCAGCTCTCTGAAAGCATGGATTGCTGTCTGCACTGTTCACTGCTATGTCCCACAGTCAGAAGAGTCTCTGGCATATAAGGGACTCAACAAATAGCCAATAAATAAATAAACACTGTGATGCCTCTCTCCCACTACCCACCTCTCCCAACCCTGTTCTAAGTCTGCGCTGTATCAATAAACTGCTCAAGCCTAAAACACCAGTTAAGCCTAAAACACCAGCCTCTTTCTCTCTTCCCACACCCTGCATCTATACTATTCTGCCTTCAAACTCTATCCCAGAGGGCTCCATCGCCATGACTACCACCATTGGTCTCCACCTTTATTCCCATAACATCTTCCTGACAGAGTAAGTTTCCACGCAGCAGCCACAGTATTCACCACCAAGCTACCTGAGTGGTCGCGAACTTGAATCAGATTATGCTCCTGCTTGGCCTAAATGCTCTCATGCAGCCGTGTCCAACCTTTTGGCTTCCCTGGGCCACATCAGAAGAAGAAGAATTGTCTTGGGCCACACATAAAATACACTCACACTAATGACAGCTGATGAGCTAAAAAAAGGTCACAAAAAAAACCTCATAATGTTTTAAGAATTTGTGTTGGGCCGCATCCAAAGCCGTCCTGGACCGCAGGTTGGTCATGCTGGCTCTAGTGGATCCCATTACACCTAAATGAAAACCCAAACTCTGGTGGTCTGCAAGCCCCTACCCCGCGGAGCCTGGGTCTGCTCTCAGCAAGCCTCCACCCCAGGCCTTGTGCTCGGCCGGGAGCACTGTCTCCTCAGTTCTGAGAGGGACCATCGCTTCTGCCATGGGGTCTCTGCTCAATGCCAACTCCTCAGAGAGCCCAGCCCTGTCCAGCATGGCCCTCCCCCAACATCTTCCTGTTCTAGTTTTTTCATCGTGATTTATTTGCTGCTTATTAACTTTTTCTGGTCTCTCTCTCTCAACAAAATCATAAATGCCACGTGTGGGAAGGCTGGTTATTCACTGCGGTGTTGTCAGCACCCAGAGCAAATCCCAGCCACAGAAGCCTTTAACAGAGGCCTGTTGCAGGAGTGAATGCTTGGGTTTCTCTCACTTTTCTAGAAAACCAAGTTTCCTCCAGCTGAGTGATCTTCATGGTATTTCTAAAACAAGCACGTCTGTGTTCTAAATTCTAAATGTCGACTTTATAACAGGACCATGGTGCATATAAACCCTAGAATATGCATGACCACTGACATTACTTTAAAATGCTCGGAATATTTAAAATAGAAGTGATTTAAGAGTAATTTCACAATGAACAGAAAAAAATAAACTTACCACTAGATGGCACTGTCTCTCTTGCTGAAACACGGTTTTAGTAAAATTTAGAGCCAGAGGAGATTGAAGAGCTGGGTAATCGAGCCCCTCATTTTATTATATAAGAGAGTAGATTAGCCAAGTGTTAGGTAATACGCTTTTTCTGGTAAGCAAGTTAAAACTGTATTATAATATTGCTGCCTCTATCAGCACATTCCCATTAGCTGGCATTTTTGTTCCATGTCCTGTGTGCCAGGGCTCTGGGCGAGGTCCTACGCCCACGAGCATGTAGAAGTCACTTTACACTCAGGGCACTAACTGACACTCACAAATGAGTGAGAGAAAGAGGTCCATACATTAAATATAGTGCAGGTGTGTGTGTGTGTGTGTGTGTGTGTGTGTGTGTGAATTACGTACAAAATAGAGAAAAAGAAATGCCACAATTAAAGAATGAAATGTAACAGGGGAGCCCAGATGATGGAGTCAGGAAAGACCCCACACAGACACCTGAACTGGTATTTAAAAGGAAGTGGTGACCTTCCAGCCCTGCAGAAGAGGCAGGGCATCCCAACCAGAGGGAGACAACGTGAGAGGCCGCAGGAGTACAAGAGGCGTGGCGGGTCCCAACAGTCCCCCCCTCCCCCACCTCATGATGTCCCTGGAGATCAGGGTGAGGAGACAGGAGAAGAGGGGCTGGGAAAGGGCGTGGGCACAAGACTGTGCAGGAGTTTGCATCTTCTGCTCCAGGAGTCATCAGATCGGATTGGGGTTTTGACCAGGTGAATGCGATGAGAGGGAGTCACAACGGCCGGCCCACAGCTGGTGTTTGCTTTCCTTCATTCACTGCCATGTAAGATTTCTCTTAATCAAGTCAAAATGGACAGGCTGTGGCCTCTGGACAGCTGCCATGGGCTCCTGGACTCCCGTGCAGCCAGAGCCAAGATTTTCTGTGCATTCTCCCATTCCCCACTATGGACTTGTGCAAGGTAGCTCCAGAGGGACCCTGACCAATGCTGGAGACGGGGAGCATATGGACTAGGACATAAACGATGCCCCTAGGACTGTGCCCAGAGGACCTGCACTGCCGTGTGCTGGCACAAAGTACATTCTGTGGTCACAGGCTATCTGGCATAACCGCTTACTTTAGATCTGGAGCTGGTATTCCTTGTGTGTTCTGAGTCTTCTGGACATAGGTAAATGCTGAGAAGACTTTTGTGTTTTCTCAGCTTTTAAAAACTCGTTGATCCTGGAGCATATTAGAATCTACTTAAGATCCTCAAGAAGTTGCACACATAATTTACAGGAAGACCTCCTCTCACTGTAACTACTATAAATCCTGCATTTCCTCCAACCATTAATTTGAACAGAGGAAGAGAATGGGAAAGGAAATGTTTGGATTTTAATTTCTGAACTTTTAGTGCAAAGGGGCAAGATACTTTGATATTGGATTGCAATTCTTTTCAAATTTAACTTAATAATGTTAGGAATTAATTTCCTTAGCAATTTATCTTTTAATATTTCCCTGGGAACTGGATAATGAGAAGATTTTTACATTTTTATTTGAAGCATCTCTACACTGTACCATGCAGAGTATCTTCAATGAATTCTTTGATTTTACTGAGGAGTCTCTGTTAGAGTCTGTAGACAACACGTGTGGGCATAATTTGGGATGGAAAAGAGAATTGAGTGGTTGTTCAGGTTTTGGGTTGAATTCTGCTCCATTGCAGAATCTTCTGGGGAAAATGTTGTACTTGGTGTTAGTGGTCACAAGAAGCAATGATTAGTATCAGCTCCATAAATACAGAAATGTTTATATCATTATTATTATTGTTGTTATTATTGTTGTTATTTGATCTCCATGTTCTTTTTCAGTGCATGGAGCAGTATCTGAAAAATAATGGGTGCCCAAATGGACACTGAATGAAGGAATGAAGGAATGAATGAAGAAATGAATGAATTAGTAGGTACTTACTCGTACGGATGGGACCCCAATGCCTTGACAGATGGTTGATCTCCTCCCCAGAGAGGGACGGAGCCTGACCACAGACTGAATGGTTAAGCCCAGTGGGTTACGATAGGTGTGCTCAGCAGTGATGGTACTATCTTCTAGGAATGTTTTGCAAATGTATAGTAGTGTTGGGGTCATCACAGTAACTTGGGGCTGTAACTGGCATTGAGTCTTTGGACGCCACAAGGGAGAACCCCATCCTACAATTCACAGGACAGTTCTGCAAAGTAAAGACGTATTCTATGCCCCACTTAACTGCTGAATGTCCTGCCAGACATTTGTGTAAAAGCTACTGTTTATAATTACTTGATTTCAAAACTTAAATCCATTCTACATATAGAAATACAAAAATATTTTTGCACAGCTTTCAGATGCACCAAATTTCCAAGAATTCAATTACTGTGTAAGTTGAGGGAAGAGTGTTCTTTGTTTTCTTTCTGGCATTTCAGTTGCAAGTAAAGCCCTCCCGTGTTAGTTTAAATTTATACTTTTCCCTTTGCCATGATTCTGCATCCAAGAAGACTACTTAATCACGTGACACAGTGTAGTTGTGCCAGGGCGAGTACCAGGGCTGTCTGGAAACTAACCAGCTGCAAACCGTTCTCAGTAATGTTGACAAAGGCTGGATTTTTCCTGGCCAGACTTTGTACATATTGAAATCTGGACTATTTTATATACTTCTAATTCTTTGAATTGCAGATAGTACATTATTTTGATTTTAAAAAAATCTGCATATGTAGCATCGATGTCTTTCCCTTCAGATGGTCAAGAAAACATCACAAAATAGTGTCTATTAAAGCAGGCGCTGATTGGTCGTAAGGCAACAAAATGGCAGCATGAGAGGGACCCCTGAAAAACTCCTCTGGGGAATCACAACAAATACAACATCCAGGCCTCAACTAAGGGCTCTTCTATGCAACACAAACACCGCTAAGGGGCCCCGCGTGGCTCCGCCCGGAACCCTACCGCTGGGCTCGGGAGGAGGAAGGCGGCGGCGGGAGAGCGCTCCAGGCCTCAGTCGGTCCGCGGGACAGAGGAACGGGGGGCCCAGAGGCGGGGCATGAGATGCCGCACCCCCCTCACTGTGGCCCCAGGAGGTGCAGACCGGCCCGCCAACCGCAGCGCGGGACTTCAGTCTGGGTCCCAGAGGAGGGGCAGCGGCTGGGCGGTGAGGAGCCGCGGTGGGAGAAGGAGGGAGGGGTCTGCAGGCGCACCTCTCTGCCCACAGCAGCCCTGTCAGTGCGTGGCACCAGCGTTTAAGACAGCAGATCCCAAATGCAGGGCAGAGACCTTGTGGCAAACCAGAAAAGCAAAAGCCAGCCCTGCCCGCAAGGCTGCACGCAGCAAAAGTGGGGGGAACAAAGACACCAGTTGCCCTCCCTACCCACCCTGCCAGACCCCTGCCCCCTCCCCACCCCCACACGCCATCAGCAGTGAGCTTCAGAAGAAACCACAGCAGAGAATGTGGTGCTGAGGAGCAGGATATCTATAGAGCGGCTGCCAGAATGAAGAAACGAGGAAATACATCTGAAAAAAAGGATGACCCAAAACCTCAGAACACAAGTTGGAGACAAATAACCTGTCAGGGACAGAGCTCAACGCTAGAGTTATAACGATGCTTAAGCAACTTAACGAAAAATTTTACAAAGAGATAGTAAGCATATAAAAGGACATAGAGACAACAACAAAAGACCAGACAGAGACGATATTTACAGTAAAGGAAATGAAGAATGGAACAGCAGGGATCTCCAGACTAGATGAAGCAGAGGCGCGAGTCAGCGATTTGGAAGATAAAGTAACAGAAACCACCCAATCAGAACAAGAAAAAATAATCCAAAAAAGTGAAGATAAGCTAAGATTCCTCTGGGACAACATAAAGCGCAACATCTGTATCATAGGAGTACCAGAAGGAGCAGAGGGACAGCAAGGAATAGAGAACTTACTTGAAGAAATAATGACTGAAAATTTTCCTAACCTGGCGAAGGAAACAGACATACAAGTCCAGGAAGCACTGAGAGTCCCAAATAAGATGACCACAACCGGACCACAGTGAGACACATCATAATTAATTAAAATGGAAAAAGTTAAAGAAAACCAGAAAATTCTAAAAACAGCAAGAGAAATGTAAGTAGGAACTTACAAGGGGACACCCATTCAACTCTCAGCTGATTTCTCATCAGAAACTTTGCAGGCCTGAAGGGACTGGCAGAAAATATTCAACATGATGAATACCAAGGATCTACAACCAAGAATAATGTATCCAGCAAGGCTTGCATTCAAAATTAAAAGACAGATAAAGAGCTTCCCAGACAAGAAAAAGCTGAAAGAGTTCATCACCACCAAACCTGTACTACAAAGAATATTAGAGGAACTTTTTAGGAAAAAGTTAGGAAAAAGCAAAATTTATAAATAATGGAACAGCAATGGCTATGTGTGTATCAATAGTTGCTTTCAAGTTATATGGATTAAAGGTTTAAATAAAAAAACATGGAGGGTATTGCACTGAGTGGAGCAACAAACAGGAAGTCAGATGCAAATTCCCTTCACTTATATGTGAAATCCAAAGAAGAAAATAAATAAGTGGGACAGAACAGACTCATAGACCTGGAGAACATTCGATTTGTTGCCAGATGGGAGGGGAGATGGGGGAGGGGGAGAAATGAGGGGAGGAGATTGGGAAATTCAGTTTGGTGGTTACAAAGTATCAGTTATGAAGATGTAGGGTATGGCATGGGAATATGGCCAATAATATTGTAGTGTCTGTGTATGGTGTCAGGTGGATTTGCTGGGATGATGGGAGGGCAGGAGGGGTGGGTGAAAAGGGGAAGCAATCAAAAAGTACAAATTAATAGCCACAGAATCGTCACAGGGATGTAAAGTGTAGCATTGGGCACACAGTCAGTAACACTGCAATAACTGTACAGTGTCAGATGGGAACCAGATGTATCAGAACGAGGATTTCATAAGTTATACAAATGTCTCATCACTATGGTGTGCACCTGAAACCAATATAATGTTGTATGTCAAATGTAATTGGAGAAATAAATAAATAAATAAATAAATAAATAAGGGGGAAAAAGTACATATCCAGAAAGAAAGAAACAAACAAAAACAGGCACCGACTGGGCTGAGAGGGAAGAAGCCATCGCCTTTCTGCTAGTTTCAGATTTTCCAGCAGAGAAATGTCAGTTTGGGTCCCAGTTCTGAGCCCCCTCTGCCGTTTTGCTCACTGCTCACCTGAGGACTGACGTACGTGATCGGCAAATTGGGGTGGAGAAACTGGGGGTACTCTACGTAGCTCGCGGTCTCTTGAACTGCCGTCTGTTTGGTAGCCAGCCTCCCACAGGAAGCATTCCCTTGTGATGTTCCCCCAAAGTCCCACTCAGCGATCCCCTCTGGGAAACCCTTCCTGACCCCAGAATGACATCAATCATTCCCTCTTCTGTTCTACATCTCTATGTTGTTCATATTTACTCTTTTTGTCATGTCGTATAATAATTTGTATGCTCATGTCTGTCTCCTCATGCTACAGCTCCTTGGGAAACTATATTTTAACTCTCTACATCTCTAGTTTAGGGTACAATGTCCAGCATGAAATCACACCACATGACTCTGCATGCAGTAGATACGATAATTTCAATAGTAACCACTCAATGCAACACACAGTTCACTATGTACCTTAATAACTTCCCAAGTCAATCCTTTCAAAGACAATAGTAATACGATTACAAATGAATAACAAAATGGGCAAGTTTTCACTTGTACATCTACCTACAGAATTGAATTAAATTAGCTTTTCTAAAAAGTGATTTGATTATAATATCTATAAAACAATCTAAAAAGAATCAAATGTCCCACTAATCACAGAGAATCTCTTTAATAAAAATACCTCCAGGCTCCCCATTACAAGGACTGTTCTTTGATCTGCCAATTTAGTAGAAGCTGAAAGAGATGCCAAGTGAGAGAAATTGCTCTCCCGAGAAGGAAAATAAGGATAGATATGAACAGAATTTCTTCTTTTTAAAAAAAGAACATTTTATTTTGAAGCTAGAAAATAACTGCTTCTGTTTGATATTGTTATTTCTGCCCTAAATGACTTGAGGAAATGTAGAAAATTACCAGTTGTTTTAATGACATTATTGAATCAAAGTCACAGAAATGGACCTTGAGAATAAATCCCATGACCCCCTCCTAGCAGGACTACACCCAAAGCACCCCACGTGGATTTATACGTGTAATAATGTATATGTAAATCAATTCTTTTTAATATTTTGAAGAAAAAGGGACTGCACAGCCTTCATGCCCATCTGGAATTACATTATCTTTATTCTCAAAACAGCCTTGCAAAGTAAGTATGACTGTGATTTTTGTTTGTGTTTAATAGATGTGGTGACGAGGAATCAGAAGGACACAGAAATTTGTCCAGTGGCAAAAGTGGCTTTGAGTCCATGTTATCTGTCTCTAAAGCTCAGCACCTTTCTGAAAAATCCGAGTAACTTGTGAATGGTCTTGAACATCAGCTTTACTGCTGCTCTGGCCATTTTGGTCTCATTGTAGAAAAGAAGAACTCAACCTGAACTGACATTTCTTGTTATAAACTCCCTCTAATCCGGCTTCTGTGCCAATACTTTAAACGGTTGTCAGGCAAGCCAGCGAGTTTTCCTTCATCTTAACCTTCCCTGGCCTCTAATTTACAGTTTAACAGGACTGACCATCCATGCTCAGTAGAAGACTCTCCTTTGACTTCAGTAACACTACACTATTCCTGGGGTTCCCCCCACCCCCCACCCCCATGATTCCCACTTGTGTCACTGTGAACCTTCCCTGGAACTGAATGGAAATCCCACGTTCTAGCTCCGGGCTGTTTCCCTCCAAGAAAGCACCCGTTCTCGTGACCTCAGACATGTTCTTTTGCTGTCCACTTTGTACCAGTGCTGCCTCTGCCAGTGGGCAAGGCCACTTGTCTGCCCTGCTGTTGCCCAACCTGGACCAATCCCTTCGAAAAGCATGGTCTCTAACAGCACCGACATTATTCTGCTGTCCTAGGGTTGGTGCTTGCCACAGTGAAAATGTATTATATATTATAAAATATAGTATATATTATAATTGTCGTCCAGTATATTAGCATCTATGATTTTCCTCCCCTGTGTAAAAAGAAAACACCATTTCTTTAAAAGTTAACACAATTTTTGAACTTAAAGGTTTCTCTTGTATGAACCATCTCTGCCACCTCTGCACCGTGGCACTCACCTCTTCCTGGGGTCCTAACTGCACATTCACCCCCTGACAATCCACCCTGAGTGCTGATTCCAGCCTGGTCTTCCTAAAGTCTGTTCTCAGCATACCTCTCATTGGAAAACCTGCAATCACTCCTTATTTTCAATTGCATAAAATCTAAATTCATTAGTTTGAATTTCAAGATCCTTTGCAATCTGGGTATTTCTCCACTTACACAATCTTATTTCTTGCTACTCTTTAATAATATTCTGCTCTATTAAGGTAAGCCTCTTCCATCTCAAAAAAAAAAAAAAAAAAAAAGCACATTCCAACTTTTATGCCTTCTTTTCTGTGTTCACTTTGACAAGATTATCTTCTCTCCTTACTTGAATAAGCTCCCTCTCACTCTAGGAAGTCTTCCTTGTGCACACCAGACTGTCATAAACTTTCCTACCTTTTAAACTTTTGCATTGCTTCAAGCCTATATCCAATGCATTAGATGGCACTTAAATATTGGCTGTTTTGAATTGTTTATTGTTGATTTGTAATTTTGCAATCAGATATAACCTCCATGTGGTCAGAAGTCTTGCCATACTCATTTCACCCCCAAGGACGCAGTAGTATATACTGATTCATGCTGCTTAGAACTTTTAATCTAAATTCATATAGCCTGATCAATTCAATAATTTAGTATTCAAGAGTCATTAAAAATTGAGCAGAAAAGTCTCTTGATTTATTTTGTATGAGATTTTAGAACTAAGATATTTTCCACATCTAAAGGTAACATGAAAAGTAAATATATAAATTTTAAAAATAGATGAATAAAGGGGTGATTATTTACATGCAGGATTGGCCAAAGGTCCTTTGAGTATCTCTTTCCACATAACATCTCTTGATAAGGCATGGGTGAGCAGAGAATCTTAGAGCCAATGTCAGAAACCACACAAAGTTTTTGAGTCATCCACATTAAAGATTAATTTGATGATGAAGATAGAGCATCTGTAATATTATACATTACATCACTGAAGAATAGATCATATTAAATATGAGTAATTTTAACCCAATTGTCAGGACTTCCCATATGGTATAAAGTAGAGTACACCATGTACAAGTCTGGGTTAGAAGACTCGGTTAAGAAATAGAAGAGCCTTACCTTCACATAATCATAAATGCACGTTTGCAAAACGGATACTGACTCCAGAGCAAATGTACTGAAGGTGAGTTTAATTTGTTTGTTGATGGGTGCAGATATGAACCATATGCAGTTTAAATTCTTGTCATATCTTCCATTTGCATCCACGTCAGGAGAGGCAAAAGTGTCATTTGGACCTGTCAGGTAGCCGCCACATCCTTGCTGAGGCCCTGTGTTAAAACAAAGACATCCTTATGCAGTCCAGAGAACAGATCTTAAGTTCGACATGGAAGCTTCTTTTAAAAAAATCATATTGTTTCTGCTTTCTCGCACACTTTGAGAAACATTATCAGATTGTTGACTGAGCTCCACGGGGCTTAGGCAGCTGTTGGTGCTCCTTGCCTTACCTACTTGGGTACCTATGTCCCATCTGCCCCTCTCACTACCACCTCAGTCCCTTCTCTCTTACACAAGTTACTGAGAAGAGTAACCTGGTTTGCTCTGTGTGCATTTCTAGAACTGTTGATGTGATTTATTGAAGCTTTTTCTATCGTTGAGAAATCCAATTTTATAGAAAATATTTTGCATAATAAAACTGATAGAAACTGAACATGCTTTACTTTTATGTTCTGCTTTTATGAACACTATCCAATTGGAAATTGAATTTATGAAAAATTTACCCAGCACTCCAAGAAAATTGGCTCCCAACAAACCTTTTATTTAAATAATTTATTAGAAAGAGGCTGAGAGGCATTTAACACATATAGGCCAGTTTATATAATATTAAACACTCTGTATTTGATTTTTCCTTTTCCAAAAATAGAGGAAAACTGAGGAAGAAGATCTTTATTAAAGGAAAAAGTCTACTTTGAAATAAAAACTTTGAAAATCAGGATAAAAAGAGAGAAATAAAAAGAGATATTAAAAAAAATACTCTCAAGAAGACTAAGTGGTCTATTATGAAAAAAAAAAAAAAAAAAAAAAAAAAAAAAAAAAAAAAAAAAAAAAAAAAAAAAAAAAAAAAAAAAAAAAAAAAAAAAAAAAAAAAAAAAAAAAAAAAAAAAAAAAAAAAAAAAAAAAGGAAAATCCTCAGAACATTGAATTTAATTTCATCCACTTTACAGCCTAAGCCAATGCACCAAAAATGATGTAAGAAGAACAGAAAAGGAAGAAAAACTTACTCAAGAGTTTCAAAAGAAACAATGAACATGAATTCAACTCAAAATAGCTCTAAGGGGACTGGGGATTAAATAGGTTCCCAAAGTTTTGTTCATAAAGCTTGCATTTTACACAAATATAGATCATTACTAATTCCAAAGTAACATTTCACTGTCATTTGGCCTTCACCTGTTTTTCTCATTCCATTTAATTCGCTGTTAAAGGTGAGAGGGTTGCTTTCAACATTAGGGAGCACTAAGATTTTCGACTTAGAGCTTGGCAGGAAATGTGAACAATGGCTGCCCTCCCAGATGCAAAGGGTATCCACTGTGCAGAGTGTTTTTCAGGATAGATGCATTGTTTAGTAAGTCAGCCTGCCCTGTCCATAGCTTCTAAGTCAGATCAAACTATAGATTCTTTGCACAGTCAGATACTTCCTGGAGCTGAGATGCTTCCAAAGGCCCAGTCCTTGATATGTTCATAGATGGTATAATGTCTAGGACGAAATTATTCTGAAAGCAAAGCAATGT
The DNA here is from genome assembly GCA_004026885.1 of Lyroderma lyra. Lineage (NCBI taxonomy): Eukaryota > Metazoa > Chordata > Mammalia > Chiroptera > Megadermatidae > Lyroderma > Lyroderma lyra. Next base: position 280,815 of record PVJL010001081.1, on the reverse strand, counting down.
GCAGAGCTGCAGTACATACCACTAATAATGCTTTTCCTATTAAACCAGCCAGCAAACTAGAAAAGAATTGGAGTTCGCACAGCTTTTATTTCAGTGTCACTGTTACTGAATGAAACCACTTAAGCTTAATTGACACATATAACAGGGAAGAACAATTAGAGTATTATTGAATTAATAAATGTATTTAATAAATAATGTTTTAATATCCAAGGACATATATTTAGCATTGAGATGGGAATATATGAATGACAGTAGTGACAGGACCTCAATAAATAATGATGGTACAATTTGCAAACAGATGAGTGCCATAAAAGAGGCAGGAAAGTCTTATGAGTTTTGCAAGAAGGGGAAATTACTTTGAGCTGTGAATGAATGTTCAAGAAGGAGGTGACACTTGATATGGGTCCTAAAGGACCAATAGGACACCCCCATGTAGAGATTGGTACTGGCAAATCCAGGCTAAAAGAACCTCACAAACAAGGGTTAAGTGGACAAGAATTTACATTATATGCATAGGAATGCATAATTCTGTTAGTCAAAGCAACACAGTGCATGAAGGAGAATAATGAAACAGGATGGTCCATTTTATAGATACCAAATTATAGAATTGGACCTTTAGGCTTTATTTTGTGGACACTGGAGATCCACTTGAAAGTTTTTAGATCAGAAGAGTCTTAAGGTCAGAATGCCCTTTCTAGTCAAGCCTGATCTAAAAATGTCGGGTAGGCATCATTTACATGTAAGGGACTGGGACTGGAGGACATGAGACCAGGTAGGACGACACTGCCATGGTCTGGGCTGCAGGTAAGCAAAGGGCAGCCAAGCGCTGGAGATTTGTATACAAGAAAATGATGTTGCTCAGTTTTATTCTATTAATACATCAGCTCCAAAACTAAATGCGATTTGAAAAAATTCTAAGTATATATTTTGTCACTAACTTGTTTATTAATTGTTACTATCATGTTAATCAGAGCAGACTGATAAGTGTACCTGGGCATAGTCAATGTCATTATGCACACTGATTATACAATAGTACTACTACCAAAGCCACAAAACAGAGACACCCTCCCTCCAGGGAATCCCAGATCGAGAATCCATGTATCATTGGCATGTATTGGCATAGACTCTCTCTGCAGTGCACTAGAATGGACACTTGATGTCCACTTGATGTCAGGCTTGGCCATATGCCTTGCTTTAGACATTGGAATTAGTGGTCATGAATGGAAGGAAGAAGCCTTAAATGGCTTGCGTTTTCTCTTCGGCTTTTTGTACTCCTGTGACCCACCCAGAGCTCATGCCCTGGGTAACTGCTGGCAAAAGAGTAAGTGGGTGCGTGTAGCCTAGACCTGAAGCTAAGCTGAACTCTAGAGCCAAACACAGTTAACCTGCAGCTTGGGACACAGGCAGGCAAAAGAGTCTGCAGACCCGTAAGTGGCAAAGATAACTGCTGTAGGAATAAGCCACTGAGTTTTGGATGCTTTGTTACGTAGCATTACTGTGGCAATAGCCAACTAATACACAAATAGCTTATTTGAAATACCTAAGTGTAATAGAGAGCACATTGCTTAATTCTTAAAATATATACACAGAATAAAGAAAATGAGGAACTAATTTTATCATCAGATAATCCTGGCTAGGGTCATCCAACAATTTAAGTAAATGTAACATTACATGAATAAGGTATATAACTCACATTATATAAATAACATTACGTGAGTAAACATAGTAATTCATTAGTGAATAGTCATTTGATTGAAGTAAATGTAATATTTATGAGTAAACACCTCTTGGTGTTTTGTATGATACAGGAAATGGTTCTAACTCCTCTGATTTCCCCCACTTTCATATTTAAACATAGTATAACTGCTCTGGGCTTCTGTTTCTCCAGTGGCAAAATGGAAATATAAACATACGCTTTGGGGGAAATATAAGAATAAATATTAACCAAAGAGGGGTTCTTTATCAGCACGTACTCTGGCCACATGACCATTGCTATGTTCCAACATGGCTGAGGCTATGGGAAGGACCAGGGAGAACTCTATGACTATGAAGCAGTTTCATACACAAGAAAATAATATTTATTTACTATACTGATATTTTAGAATTCCTATTTTTAAAAAAATAGTCTAAGACCTTCACTTTGACATGTTGTTTAACATCACAAATCCATCATCTTCCTTGTTATTACACATTTCTCTACCATCCAGCAAACTCCCATCGATCATCAGTCAGCCTGTGTCAGTAACACTCAGTAATGGCACTTTCTGTGCCCAAGAACAAATCGATGTCACTCTAACCTTCCCTGAATCGGAAACACTTCCTCCAAAACAGCTATTTCTTTAGAGAAAGAAAATGTTTGGTTACAGCAACATTGGAAATATAAATCCAGAGGAAGCAATGAGATCTGGGTCGAACTCTAGTTAAGTAAAAATCTGTACCTGAATCCTAAATTATTTCTAATTATTAAACCTTCAGACTGATGTTCAAGCTGGGATAGATCTGGTAAAGTCAGAAATTCGCTATATTATCTAAGAGGAAACATCTTGAAGGCTTTAGTGGAGTCAGATACCATTCTAAATAGTGATCTTGAGAACTGCCATCTTTGTGACTGACGTCACATGTGCCTGATGTTTTATTAAGGTCTCCTGGATAGGCTCACCACCCTTCTCTGGACAGCCCCTATGTAGACAAACAGTGGGTGGCTGGCATAGTTAGGATAAAGATGGGCCTGACTTCAGGCGTGTTCCTGTTCCCATGAGCCAGCTGAGCTCTAAGTTGTAGCTGAAGGAAGCACAGTGCAGCACAGGAACCAGGACGTGAAAGTATTTAAAGCTGGTGCCTTAGGGAAGTGGGGGTGCACCAAGAGAGCCTGTGATCTTCCAAGCAGCAATATATGTCTTCCCTAAAGCATTTTAAAAATCCAACTAGGCTCTGGGTGGTGAACACACAATGCAATATATGGCTGATGTGATACAGAATTATATGCTTGAAACCTATATAATGTTACTAACCAATGTTGCCCCAGTAAATTTAATAAAGATAAAAATAAATTCAACTAGGTTCCAGATGGACCTGTTTTGTCTTTTTCTCTAAAAGCAAGTTGGATTTATTATTCTACTCCCTAACCTCAAACATGTATAACATTTTAGGTATTATATTTATGTTACACAAGAAAAAAAAAAACCTTCATAGTTTGTGTAATGGAGTTGTGTGAGGTTTTTAAAAATTAGTTAATAATGTGAGTAGATTGGATTCACTTTCGATATCCTAATTTGAGACCCATCCTAATTTAACTTAGAATGTGTATTTAGTCTAATACTATTAGTAAACATAAAACTAAAATACTAAAAGAAAGGTAATTTACTAAAAGAAAAATAATTTCAGCATCTAATAATTAGCTATAGTCACTAGAAAAAGAGCAATTTAATGTATAAAGAACTTAGAATAATGGTAATTTTATTATTTTTTTAATTTATTTTGCACTATTTAAGTATTTCAGAAAACACCATATCTATGTGTCATTAGTGCCAGGGTATTTCATGACAGTCATTCTTGCCAATTTTGAAATTTGAAAACTGATTTACTAAGCAAAATGATATGATCGTGTCCATTAATGCAGGAAAAGAATGTGACAAGATCCAACACACATTCTTGGTAAAAACTCTCAGCAAAGCCAGGAATGAAAGGGAATTTTCTAAACTTGATAGCCACCTATAGCTAACATGCTACTTAATGGTGAAAAACTAAATGCTTTCCCCCCAAGATAAGGAACAAAGCAAAAAAAATTTTTTTCTCATCACTCTTATTTAGCATAGTATCAAAATTTCTTGCCAGTGTAATGGGCAAGGAAAAAAAATACACTGGAAAGGAGGAAATGAAATCACTGCTATTTGCAGGTGTAGAAAATCCCAAGAAAACGGCACAAAAATTCCTAGAACTCACTTACTGTGAGTTCAGAACAACTGGAGGCACACTACACAAAAATCAATCACATTCCTATATGCTTACAATGAACACATGGAAGTCAAGATTAAAAACACAATTGCGCCAAAGAAAATATTATACTGGTATATAAAATGAAACATAAATAGGATCTGTGTGCTGAAAATTACAAAATGATTTTTTTAAAAATCAAAGATCTAAAAAAATAGAGACGTATGTGTTCATGGACTGGAAGACTCAACATAGTAAAGATGCCAATGATTTCCAAATTGATGCATAGCTATTATGCAAGTCCTATCAAAACCCCAGAAAAATTTTTCTGTAGACATAAAAATAGTTTATTTGAAATTTATACATAAAGGCACAGGGCCTCAAATAGCTAAAAACAACCTTGCAAAGAAGAATAAAGTAGGAGGAATCAGTCTACTTAATATTAAGCCATATGATACTAATCAAGACAGTGTGGTATTGGTGGTGGGTTAGAATCTGGATCAATGAAACAGAAGAGAAGTAAAAAAAGAATAAAACTGTAGCCCAGACCCTTGTACTGAGCTTCTAATTCTCATAGACTCGTATGACTGTCTAGAACATGAGCTGGATGGCACAAAATTCTCCACACTAAAATGATTATTTATCTTATAAACCTGGCCCTCTTCTAGTAATTTTATATTGGGATAGTGCTATCACAAAATACTGTCCAGGAAACTTAGGATCACCATTGTTTTCCCTGCTTCCTCACTGTCTTCTTAAATACTACTGATTGTACAGCTTAAGTATTTCTCTTTTCAACCCCCTTTCTTTATTTTCACATTGTCACTGCTCTCCTCATTTCCTGCCTTAACTATTGCAATACTTTCCTAAAGTTTTCCTCTCTAAAACGCTGCCCATACTTCAAACATCATCCTGACAGGTGCAAGAATGTGCCTTCTAAGAGAAATCTAATTAGGTCATTGTATTCTCCAGCTCAGTACAACCAATGGTTTCCCTTTGCCTATGAGACAGAGCCTTCCACTTACCTCTCCCATCTCAGATCCTATGGTCTTCTCCACCTTATACCCCAAGGCATTACTAAACACTGTGCAGGTCGATCTGCAGCCTTACCAAATGCTGTGCAGGTCGATCTGCAGCCTCTGAAATGGGATGCATCTGTACCTTTGTCCATGCTTTCCCTTCCCCATGAAACGTGTGCTTCTTAGTGAATGCCTTCTCACCCTTCCAAGTCAATACTACTTATAGCTCAACTTTATTGCCCACTAAATGAGTGACAGAGAGTGTTTTAATCCTCACCACAGGCCTATGAGGTTGTTACTATTAGTGTGCCCATTTTACAGATGAGAAAAATCAAGACATAGAGAATACATCATTTGTCCAAGGCCAAACTTGTTGAAATGTATAAGAACTGGGTTTGAGCCCACGAAGTCTAGCTCCAGAGCTTACATTATTAATCATTACTCTACAACTCAGGGTTCACATTCTCTGTGATGCTTTGTCTAACAATCCTACATCCATCCTCTTTACTCAGCACCAAAGCACCACAGATCCCTTCATTTCTGCCTCCACTGTCCTTTGTACATGTCTGTCAAAAAGCATTTGTCACAGCAAATTTGCAATAATTTGCTGACTCTTCTACTTGAGTGAACTTCTCAGGAATAGGGACTTTGTTGAATTCATCTTTGCATCATCTAAGAAAAGCTCATTGCCTGCATAATAAGTAGTTGGTGAATACTGTTGAATAAACAATGAAGAAATGAACAGAAAATATAAATAGTTCTTATTAGATGGATTTTTGCTTTCTAGTCTAAGTTGATAAGGGGAATTCTTGAAATTAAATGTATTTCTTGAATTATAACATTGTCACTATATTATAAACACATTGTGTATATGTTCTGTTTATATAAATACATAAATTTTTTTAATGAAATGACTTTTTGGTTCTATGTATCAACCTGTTATTAAAGCTAATGTAGTTGACTTCATGGCATATTTAATTGTGAAAAAACAATTAGCAGAACAAGAAGAAGAATATCACTACAAGATTGAAAATGCTGCCCGGAGGGTAATCTTTTAGGAGGAAAATGCTTCTTTAGCTAAAAAGTTGCCATGATAAGTGTTAGCTCTGTTACTTAAGAAAATTTAATCTCTGAGGATTAGATTTCAGCAGGCAGAGTAAATTTAATAGTTTGTAAAATTCAGGCTACATTAGTGTGCAGCAGCTTCATTTAAAAGAAGTAAAACTAGTCAACATTGACAATTACAAAATCAAAAGTTATCAAAATTTAAAAATGTTTTGTTTAAGAAAGCAGGATTAATAGCAATGTGCTACTTAGTCATAAAATAGGTTGCAATATAAAAGATGTGGAGTTCATAAAACCAGGCCAAGTATCCGATAGTATGTGAATATTTAAACAAGGACATGGAATTGTTTTGTTGTTCTCATTGATGTATTAGGCTGTGCTCTGTGCTACTCCAGTGGCAGTATTTAGTGGACACAGGGGTTACTTTCCCATTCTGCTGCAGACCTGCTAAGTGACCTTGAAAAGTCATTTAATTTCTTTGAGACTTAGTTTCTCAATTTGTAAACTAAAGTATATGATAAGTTTACCAATCAGGGTTACATCATAAGAAGAAATATCCAAATTCCTTAATTTTGTTAGAATCCTGGTATTTCTAAGAATTTTACTAAATTGAAGGCTGTCATTTGGGGCTAGAGTTTTTTGTTGTTATATAGAGATTTATTACTCTTATATATTCCAAAGCAATTATACTTCACATAACTGTGCTAATTCTATACCCTTACGCCATGCAAAGCAGATAAGACAGGTAAGACAATTGTCTGTCAACATCAGAAAGATAATGGACTTTTATTTATTACTATATATAAAGTAAAATATATGATATATTATGTTAATATATTATAAAGTGCATATTATTCATATATTATATGTATATAATATATTATATGTATATAATATATGTACATATATATTATATATACAAATACTATTTGTGAACATAAATATTGTTTCTAATATAAATACTGTAAAATACATTACAAAATATATACTACATAGGTAAATATGAGTACATATTACATAATGTTCATATCATAAATATAATATATAAATTTTATTATATAATAAACACATAAATATAAACATTTATATAACTACTTTATAATACACAATTATAATATAGATGTATAATACAAATATACATATAGTATGAATATATCATTATAGTACTTATGAATAGTGTATTTTTTTAAAATATGCATTGTTCCTTTCCTGGTGGAAAGCTGCAAACAGTGGCTACTACAGTCAGGTGCATCATCTACACAGTAATAGGATATTACCAGGTATAGTGTTTGGGACTAGGTACACATCGGCGTGCTGCTAATAGAAGGCAGGCAGTGTCACAAGGGAACATGAACCTGGAGAAAAGTAGCTCTACCTATCCCAAAGAGAAGGAAAAGAAATGGTTTGCTTCTCAGAACATTCCTCCAGAATCTCTCTTTGTCCCTGGGTAAACGTACTGACAGCAACGAAGGTGATGTGGACTGATGAGGAAAACCAGGAATCTGGGGACAGTCCTACCTGGTTCAAAACTGGGCTTTACCTCTTAGGAGCCCCTTGACTGCAGACAAATTACTTAATCTCTTTACTTCTTATTTCCTTCTTTGTCAAATGGGGTTATCCCTGTCTTTGGGGGTAGTTGTGACGATGAGATGAGATAACCCACGTAAAGGGCCTCCTGTACAAGGACAGGGTGTCATTATCACCACGCCCTGGAATTCTGTGACCAGCCCTCACCTGGGAGTGAACAGAAAGTTAACAGGTTCTTCTCATATGTCCCAACAAGGAGGAGAAAACAGTCCTAGAGCAACTAGCAATGCTTTGCTTCTACACAATGGATTTACAGCCAAGTACTTTTTAAACACGGTTTCTGCTGACCAGATAGAGTTTGCTTGTATGCTCCTCGGATTACTGTGCAAAGCCAGGCCGAGCTGAGTAAGGATAAAGACGAGTGATTGAACACCCAGTTACCTGAGACAGAATGGGGTTACGTCTGGGGAGGTCTGCTATGGCTTACGTGACGAAGCAGAGTTGCCTCCCAGCTCCTGCATACTTGAATGGGTTTCGAAGTGCTAGGTTGTACTTCACCATTAACTCACCTCTAGCACTTCCGGTCGGGCTCCACGGTACCACCTGGTTTTCTTCACAACAGCCTCCCCTTCAAGACCAGGGCAGCAATCCGGTCATGCCAGGGGCACAGACTCTGACGCTGGAATCTATTTTAATAAAAACCTTCCCTTTCTTTTTGCTGAGCTGGACTTCTACTCCTGTCTACTTGCTTTTGTAAGGTTTTGGTGAACTAAGCATTTGTTGGTTTCTTTATCGTATTCCCACATTCTCAGCTCAGCAAAAAACCCTTTTCAATAAAACCCACAAAGGATAAACTGCAGATAACCTTGTGTTTGGCCTTAGGACTTCCCAAGGGAAGTCCAATCACCAGTGAAAGTTACAAGGCTTCGAAAGGGCGGAAATAAGCTTAGTCCAGTTTTCTGCAAATGGGTTTCCAATTTCAATGACTTCATGAGGGAGAGCAAATGGCATTCAGAGAACAGACAAACAACACTGCTTTCGGGTAATACCCCCACTGTTGCTGAACTGAGAGCTATCTGAGCTGTGACTTACAAAATTATTCAACTATAATTCAACTCTTACTGCACTTGTACTTTTGAAAGTAACGTGGTGTGGCAGCTTGTATCAGGCTGGAGACAGACACGTGGATACTTTGGGCCACTGAGTATTTTTAAGTTTATTCTTTTATTGTTTAGCTACAGAATTTTAGAATGCTGCTCAAGGTCCAAACTTGACACCAAAACTCTGAAAAAAATAACTAGAAGCCAAAGGGAATTGGACATGTTGTTATGTTACTCTCCACTTCGTGTGACCCTATTTTCTGTCAGTGGGGCCCCAGTCTCATCAGCTTTCTCTGCCTCCCTTTCCTTGTCTGCCTAAGTAAACCCCTGTTCAACTCCTTCACCTTCTTCCCACCACTGCCCCCCTGTCTTCCTTGAGCACTTCTGAGAGACACTGCCAGGTGTGAAGGGAGCAGGTAAAAATCCAGAACCAGATACACGTCTCAAATGTTGACTCTGAAACTGTAGCCTCATTCTCTAAAGGATGACAGTGAACCAAATTATTATCCTTAGCAATAGCTGAACTATATGAGCCATGACTGCACTTGGAGAGCGAGGAGAACCTGGACAAAATATAATGGATAACATACTGCATATGATATAAACAATGGAATTGTGAAGCAGGCATAATTTATCCACTTCCTCCTTACTTCACTCATCTGTCCAATGTTCAAGGCCTAACAGTTACGTGCCAGGCCTCTGCCAGGACGTAAAATATAACTGGAATGTAGCTTTTGATTTCAGGTTTAAGTTATGAAATGTACTTTAGGGTTTGCTGGTTAGGTTTCAGCGCAAAGTGAGTGAGAAAGAAGATAAACCATTGCACCATGATGTGACCCTGGTAGTGACAATGACTCCTGCCCGCCCCTCTCCCCCACCCCCACACTTTGACGGTAGCATTGGGAGGGTCACGGAGCCTGGCAGCGATGACTTTCTAATCCAGTCTTTCTCTTGGACGTCTACAGAATTTTCCACTCCCTTCCGTCATGTTCTTAGGAGACAGAATGTGGTGATACTTCAAACTGATCTTTTGTAGCGGAGAAACTGAGCTCAGAACTGTTAGGGAACTTTTCTAAAGCATCACCAGGCAATGATGTGACGATCAGGTCCCGGCCACCTGCTCTACCCTTTTGGGCCTTTCCACCTTGTGGCCTGTGACTTACTTCGTCCTTGTTAAACGCTTTGGTATTTTTGCCTTTGTTTCACAACACAGGTCCTCGAGGGTGACCTTAACGCCATCTGACTCGTTCTTTACATGGCAAATACCCTGGGTGGAAGAAGACAGATAGTGGCCCTCATTCTTGGCATGTGCGCTGTGGGCACAGGGGGCACGTGCCTGATTATTAGCCCTGTGCCCAGGCCTTGCAGTGACATCTAGTCACTGATGTCCCCTTTTCCCCGATATTGCCATCTTCTCCAGGGTGACAGGTCGGACATCCTAAAGGTATCACTCTCACGCTCTCCTTGGCAACTCACTGACTCAAATGCTTACAAGCCTCATACCTAATTGGGCCAAGTTCTGTGTTTGGCCCTGACGTTTGGCTAATGTGCTATAGAATATGTGATCTAAGAAAACAAAAGAAATGACTACGGTACTACACTGTCCATAAATGTACTTTACGTCCATGATCTAACCCGATAGCTATAAGATTCAGGCCACTGTGATGAGCATGTCATGCACAGACTGACTGACAGCCCTCTGATAAGAGATCAGTAGAAGAGGAGGATGTGATGGTTTTGCTGGTTTAAAAACACGTTTGCAAGTCTGAAATGCTTTATGAGTGATGCAGGTAGGCACGGTCATGGGCACAGGAGATCCTGGTAGCAAAGGAGCGACAGAAACTCAACCAGCAGGGGCTAATAGAGGGTACTTGTGTGTGTCAGTTCTGCATTGTGGAGTAGATCCCCCTCAGCCAAATCCCCAAGACTGACGGCTTTTTAAACTTTCTGGGATTACAGACAGCACTAGCCATCAGACGAAAGCTATCCCTGCAGAACAGTGCTCAGATGTGCGGAGGATTCCAGGTTCCACAGATCCCCGAGGCCCAGCACGATCACTTTGCTAGGGATCAATTATTCATGCCCCGCTGGCATGCACAGGGAAAAGGGGGAGGCGGACCCCCGGAGCCAGCAGGCCACGGCTCTGCGAAGTGCCTGCTCTGCTTCCCCTGCCCTGAAATCCACCACGAGGGCCCTCAGCAACAAGCCCCTGGAGGGGGACCCCATCCACTACCTAGTTAGTAACTGGCGACAAACTGGGCATGCTTCCCCAAAATGCCACCTAGCAACACAAATGTAACAAACGCACGAGGAGATGTTACCAAATAATCGCATCATAACGTGAGCTGGCTCCTCACTAACTTCTGAAAAATGAAAGCAGATGTTTCTAAAGTATCACTAAGTGTGCCATCTCAGTAGTAAAATTGCAGAACTCCAGTGTTTTAATCAAGATAAGCTAAATTGAGACGTTGCAGACTAAAACGGTCTCCTCGTCACATTAATTCCTATTTTCTGGGCTGAACTGACAGCCTTGGAAACAAAAACACACTGTTGAGGCCGCAGAGCTGCTTCCCTTCTATTTACAGCAAACACGGGGTAGTTGTAAACGGATGAGACGGAGTTGGGAGGAGCACCCTAATAGCCGAGACTGTTTTTCATCCAGCTCTGTAACTGAAAGGTTACATAAACAATAGAATTCCATGCACTCTTATTCTTCCCCTCCTTTTCCTCACCACAAAGAGACAAACCAAAACCGGGCGAAAGCAAATCAAAGATACGCAGAATGATCTGTGAATGTATGTGGGTGGTCTTGAACACTTTGTAACACAAACAATATGAAATTACAGCGCTTAGATTTTCAGTAAAAAAAAAATTATCACAGAAAATTATTTAAATTTACCTAAATATTTCCAAGTGGCCTGTTATACAGATGAAAACGGGGTGGAAGTCACTGTCGTGAGACGCGGTGGTGGCACAATGCCGGTAAGTAATGAAATCCCGTGTCTGCCCCTGCACTTGAACCCTTCCTCTAACTGTGACCAGAGGGACACAGGGATCAACTGAAATCGTCCGAAGCTCAGGGATGAAGTGCCTCTGGCAGTGTAAGGTTTGCTCCTTCTGTGCTACCTCGGTTCAACAGAATCACAGTGTGTCCAAAAGTACCTTCTTTGCAGCCCGGGAAAACGCAGTAATTGAACGAGGCTGAGCCCTGTGGAGGGCCCTGAGACTATTTCAAGGCTCATGTGAGAACGCGCTACAGAAAAGAAAAACAACTTGAAGGCGGGTAACAAGAACAAATGCAAATATATGCCATTTGAGTCTCAAGTCCATGCTAAAGGCAAATTGAGTATTATGAGTTCTGTCGCACAAACACAATCTCCAAGGGAAAATTAATTTTTCTTCCACACCAGCCTCCCCGTGTTTTGTACGCCACTCCTCTTAGGCTCTTCCATGAAGGTAATACGCTCTCTCTGCCTGCGAGACTCGCTTTCAAGTGCCTGTTGATACAGCTAAGCAGGGTAGGTGGCAAAGTGATATCCTGGCACCGTTTGTCATGATGTCTGCTGTTTGTTGTGAAGCCTTCCAAACACACTGGCTAATTGCTTCCCTCAAGAAAGCACATACCCACACACAATCAGGCCAAATGCAAAGAGGTTTAAGGCACGCTCTGCTTTGAATCAGGGGGATGAAGGCCGTCCACACGCAGTAGGAGGTAAGGAGAAAGAAAGAGTTTGAACAGTCAGCATTCTTATCGTAGAAAACTTCCCAGGTCCCTCTGAGGCTTCAGGGTGTGGGGTTCGTTAGGTGAGAACGCTAATCACATCCACATTCACATGGAAGGATCTACGGAGTCAAATACAAAGTCTCAGACTGTGCCACTGAGGCGGTGAGTGGGACACACAGGAGACTGGTTAACGACCTTGCATGTTAAACGGTCCCAAGTTCTGAGTTAATTTTATATTGATAATTATGTCTCACGTGCAGTGGGAATAAACTGGGGTGCGATTATTGATTTGCCCTCGCTTTTCCTTTCACCTCCAGAGAGCTCCCAGATCACTATCTGCAGCTCAGAAGGCCTTCGCCTTCCTCCTGCAATATATTTCTCCATTTAGATAGCACTAGGCTCTCCAACCCCAAATGTGCCAAACTAAATATAACATTTCTTCCCTAAATCTTAACTTCCTGCGGCACCACGATCCAACAGCTTCCTCACAGAGGTCATTTTCAGTGCACGTCCTCACATAATTTATCAAGTTCCCAACAATGTAGTTCCGATGTAGTTGACCTTGTGAATGCCTCTGAGATTTCAACCCTTCCGTTGCCATTCCTGCCATGTTAGTTTGAACCTTCAACATTTCCCATCTGGAATTCTGTGATAAGTTTCTTCTTTCTCGGATGCTAGGATCCCCGCCCCCTCCCAACCTTCCTCCAGCCTGGGAGCGCTATGATCGTTCCAGAAGTCAAGTCTGGCCATGCAGTCTTTACCGAAAATTCTCCAAGGCTCTTAACCATTTTAAGGTTCCGTCTGCACAGGCTTCGGGGCCTTCTCTCGGCACCTGGCCCTCGCTTGCCTTTCTGGTCACATTTTACCACTTCCGTGGGGGATAAAATGAGGCTCGGGTCTCATTTGAGACTTCACTTTTGTCTGCTAGAGAAGCACATTTGCCGTGCAGTTAAATAAATCAGAATATATGTAACTTTTAAAACAAAACTTTATGTGACATATTCCTCAAACTTAATTGAAAAGCAACTTTAGTCAGGTGAAAAAAATAATAAAGCAGAAAAGTAACAGTAATGAAAAACAGATATCCATATCCGAAATTCTTACCCAGTGTCTGCCGGAAAGATACCCTCCAACCTCTGGCTGTTTGAAATGAATCTGTCTTGAACACCAGGAGCATGTTATTGTTGCTGCTCTTAACATTCGTTGGAAGCTTGGAACCACAGAATTTACCCAGAAGGGGATCACTGGTGTTAGAACCATCGTAAATCGCCAGGTAGTCTTGGGAGCAGAAGGTGGAGGGGACCACATCAAAATCAATAAACCTGTGAAATGAACCTTGTTAATATGCACATTCTCCATCGGGATTTCCAGTAAATTTCACCTTTAGTTCTTGTCTTAAAAACAAACAAACAAAGATAAGACAAAGGCTAAAAGCAGAACAAACATCCCAGGTTTCTTGATAGGAAATACTGGAAACAATGTAATATGTTACTAATCAGTGCAAACGTTTAGACAGCATTTTTCGAGTGACTTCAATCGGTCAAAAATATGATTAGAGCTGGGATATAAAACTGAGTGAGATAAGACCCTGGCAGTTAGGAGTTTACAGTCAAGGGCACATTAAGTCTGTTGGAGATTCAGCAACAGTTTAGTGTTTCAGTCTCGTTAAAAGTATGCTATTTACCGCTCTCTTGTTACGTTGTGCCATCACGCAGTACTGTCATCTTGTGCCTTGCCTACAGGAAGAATGCTAACAGGGCAGAAGAAATGCTGGTTTTAGCATCATAGCTCCATGCTCATTCTCACAGCCTCTGTTCCCCTCTTTTAAAATGAACTTTAACAGCATCAATATGTAAAAGCCAAACTACAGTACCTGGCATACAATCGATGTTAAAAAAAAAAAAAGACAAAACAAGTGATCGTTATTGTTTTGAAAATCAGGAATATGAAACAAATTTTCATGAAAGAAATAAAAAAGTATTAAAAATCCATAGTATTGATAAAAAAGAATGCACTAAATTCTCTTGAACCTCACCTGATTGCCATAACCAGAAATTCACCCTTAGGATTGCTGTGAGAGTTCCAGAAACTTCTCCACACACCTCTAGCTCTCTGCCTTCCTGACATGTGCTGGTGTTGCCTTCTGTGCGCACTTTGAGTTTGATCTGGCCCTAAGACTTGCTTTGGCCATGGCCATGTAAGCAAGGGTGGTAGGTACTACTTTCTGTAAGAATTTTATAAAACTACCACTCAGGTCACCACAGTTCCTTCCTACTGCAGTGGTGATCATGGAAGCGAATGTAGAAAATGAGCCGGAGCCACTGAGTCACCACGATGAGCAGAGCCTCTGGGTAAATCCCATTGGACACGCCCATACCGGTGAGAAAGAAACTCACCGAGTGACACTTCTGTGCCTTACGGTTGTTTGTTATCACTTACAACCTGTCCTGACAGGTATCTCCAACTTTTCTTTTATGGTCTAACACAGTATTTTAACTAGGCAGTATACTTTGTCATTTCGAAACTATTCCCAGAGTTCCAAATAAGCAAGATTTCCTCCATGGGTTTTCTTCAGGATTTTATGATGGGTTTTTTTTTATGTTGTTTCTTCTTTTAAACCTGTTTAATTTATTTGATATCTTACCCTCATATTTGTAGATTCTTCTACTTTCTCACCTTTTTTTTTGCTAGCAGCTATAATAAATAACATAGCATATAGAATAATTTGAAAATATCTAATGATTAAAATATTTCCTTTTAAGAGCCTTAAGAAAAAAGAATTTAATTTTTTTTTATCAAAAAAGTTTTGATCGGCTGATGATAAAAACAAGATGAAAATTTTCTGTGACCAAATGTAATATTTCGTGTTCTTATAGAAGAAGATGAGGGTAGAACAATAGCTAGATAATTTCCAAAAACACTACGTTTACTTTTGTTCTTGGTCGACAACACATTCATTGGCCATAGCCTAAGCCTACCAAGAACAATAAAGATTTGAGTTTCCAAGAGGACTTAAAGCTTTTGGGGCTCTTTATTCTGTGCTCTTTTCCCAGCGAGGCACAGCAGCTGTCTGGAAAAGCCCAGGACGAAGACCTACGTGGCCGGCATTTCCCGAGAGCCCTGGTAGAAGGCTCTATAATTTATAACGTCTACAATTTCTGCAGCATCTAGAGTAGTGTCTGTTGCAAAGAATCTAGGGACTTAGAAAGAATATCATAAATGTGTTTCCAAACATGCTGTGAACTTTGTAGTGAGCTCCAGGGCCCGGGTAGAGAAGCCACACACTCACGCACACGCGCGCGCACACACACACACACACACACACACACTCACGCGCACACACACACGCACACGCACGCCCCACAGTATTGTGCCATAATGACAAGTGACAAGAACCACGTGCTATGCTCTATTCTGGGCAGACAATCCCCACACAGGCCTCTGACCATTATTGTTTATTTTTTTGTTCCTAGAATTTAGAGGACTTTTTGGCCCTGGGGCACGGCTTCCAGGTGAGATAGTTTCAGGTGAGGGCTGCAGTTTTCTTCAAGGTCCAGTCTGTAGACCACTACTGTCTGACGCAGGAACCCAATCAAGCTTGATGAGACCCATCTGACAGTCCATGGGCCCATATGATACATGAGTTTTCTCATCAGTAAAAATGAGATTAATAACATAAACTTCACATGACTGTTTTAAGAATTAAGTAAGAGAATTAGGGAAATGGTTAAAGTTTTTTTTGTGTGTAAGTGCCAAACAAACGGAAACTGCTTTCTCTTGCCTTCCCCACACTCTTTGACTTCAAGACAGGCTTATAACTTTACACCCCGTTATATGAGGCTCCTCTGAAACTGCTGGCAGATTTTAACATCTGCTCCAAGAGATGGCGTGCCTGTTTCTGCCCCTGACCACACACCGCTGGCTTGTGTGGAGGGTAGGCAGCCCGTTTCCCAGGTGGATACGACCATACAGGGACTGCGTTCTCCCTTTCTTTAGATTCCCATCATTAAAGGAATATCTCTTCTGTAAATAGAGCTGAAACGATTTTCTTAAGAAGGTAAATTTGTCTCACGTACTTGAGCAGGATCACTTTGTTGGGGCTAACGGAGATATTATACACGCAGTCCACATCGTTCGGGTAGTCTGAGTACGAATAGGCAGGGCTCTTGATGATCCCGGTGGAGAAGTTGAACACACCCCCACAGGCTGTGATGGAAGACAGGGGGATGTGCAGAGAACAATTAGTACTCCCAGCGTGGAAGAATAATTCTGAGATATGCTTTAGCTTTTCCCCTAAGAGAGATAATAATTATTTGTCTTAAAGCAACGCAACCTCCGCCTTTATTGTGTTTACAAATAGTTCTGATTTTCCCTCTGAGGTGGGGGGGAGGAGACCATAAGCGGGTAGAAGCAGGAAGGAAAATTTTAAGGCACATCTTGGAATGAAACAGGTCTGGGTCAAATTAATGTTCGGAGTGGAAATAATGAGAAAGAACATTTCATGTGTTGGGATGTAACTGTCTTTTATCTGTATTTAACTCACAGATTCAGAAGGATTCACTGATAACTGGGAGTTTAGAAAAAAGTGTACAGGATCCAAGGCACATTGTAGGCATATCAACCCAGAAAGATCTGTGATCTAGAAATCTTAAATAATACACAGTGTCCGGCAGAAGTAACACCCAGACTTGAGTTATGATTTTATTACAAAATCATAACCATACATGTTTCTGATTTTGTAATAAAAGATTTGGTACAGATTACCAGCTCCTAAAAAAGGGGCATTATTTGTGCCTGAACCCTGTAGATTAGGATTTCCTCTGTTAAAGCTAGATTTTTAAAAGGGGAAGTATGGGAAATCACTTTTGGAATGTTTGAGTTTAGTTTCCTCTGCAGGCTCAAATGTATAGCTCTAGGATCCTGTGTATTTCTATTTAGCTGTGAGACTGGTTAAGACTATACTTGTCCAAATTTGTATTATTGGTATTCAACATGCACAAGGAGTCTAGGCCCCCTCCCCACCCTGAGTCCAGAAATCAACCATCCAGAGACCTTACTTAGTCCTGTTAGTCAAAAACAACAGCATAGAAACATAATAAACCCATTACAAAAAAATAAAATTATTATTTTTACTTGGACTTACGTATAAGGAGGATCAGGTTGTGCCATCTAATGAAGGAGCGTGCCCAACCCTCATTGTAGTGAGAAAGGTTTATATTTATTTTATTTGTGATTGTAAAATTAGAATGGGGTTAGTATCTTCTGATGATATTTCTATAGTTTATATGTTACCAATGGACATAGTCCACTGAAATCTCTTAGAAATAAGAAACAAGTTGTGGCTGCCATTTAAAACTATTTATTTTTTAGCCTCAGCTGAGCCCACTTTGCAGGGAAAGCTATTCTTTAAATGTCCATAAGTATTCATGTGCTAAGTAAGACCTCTGAGGACATTTGCGATGAATTAAATGTCATATTTGTGTAGCCATTTACTCTATTTTATGTTGTACATCATTATGTGGTCCCTGAAAGCTTACCAAAGCTTAAGTAACTCCCAAATCTGTACACTGTCAGGATTTGAAATTTTAGTATCAACAACACTTTTTAAATGAAACTCTCATAGTAGATGTGTGAAACCTTGCACACAGTGTTTTACAAAATGAAGGGATTAAAGAGTAAAAGAGTAGAAAGCAGTGATGTAACTCTCCAAAATACCGATTGTACCAAAGAAGAAAGCAAAACAATCTTTTTCTGCTCTCAACAAGACAACAAGGGGAAGGCATGTTCATTGCTCAGTTCTATTCTGTTTGTGCCAACAGACCAACAAAGCCACAGACAATCACACTTTATAGACAGATTCAGGACGCAGCAGCTCATGTGATTGAATCATGAAGGCCTTTTTTTTTTTCATGAGTAAGTAAACATTTTCTGTCTTCTCTGTAGATCGGAATAGTAACTTATTTGAAAGATAATTGTTTAACTTTCTACTTTTAGCAAAGGGCGTGGTCAAGCAAAGACAATACAAAACAAAGATTGTGCATGATTTGTGTGTCCGTTTCACTGATGTTGGGATGGATGGTGTAGGAAAAATCCTGCCAGCAAACGAACCATCCAAGGTGACTGCAGGAGAGGAAAAGATGAGACTATCAAAAACTATTGTAGTCTGATGATTTTCAAATAAACACAGACCAAGTTATCTGTAAGGATTGACAAGATCCTGATGACTACGAAGACCTTTGCCCAGTCTGCGAATGGTCTTCCAACTTTGTCCTTGATAGACAGAAGTTGCAAATGATAACATAGTTGAATACATCAATTTTCCCATTTCCTTTAAGATTTGCACTTTTTGTATATTGTTAAAAAAAAAAATCTGTTCCTACCAGAAGATCATAAAGGTATTCTCTTATTTTTTTTTCTAAATTTATACAATATTGCTTTTCACATTAGCAAAGAGACCCGGGAAAATGAAATGGACACCTGGCTAGACCAGGCCAAACAGGTACCTTTATGCAATATACAAACAACTAATGACGATGGGAACATTTGTTTTAACTTAAATTATGAAAAGAAATCTCAATCTTCCATTTGATTTTCAAAGGGTAGTTCTAGCCAAAGTTCATGAAAAAGAGCCTCCCCATTTTTTTTTTTAAAAGAAAAGTGTCTAAGTATTTTTTGGACCATGAACCTAATTGACGATTTTTTTCCCTTAAAGTTTCTGACTCTTCAAGTTGGAGATGTATGAATCACAATTTAAACTTCTTACGGAAATCACTAAAGAAGAAAATAAAATCCCATTCTACGTCATGATGGCAACTCACAGGTTATCCTATAGAAAAACTTGAATCCGAAGTCGGTGGTGTGTGAATTGGAGTAGAAGTTAAGCAGCACTGGACCGGAGACGGTGATAGGGGACAGGACCTCATCCCCACACACGGTGGCAAAAGGTGTGGAAGCGACGCTGGAACCCCTGATGATGTGCACGCCATCATTGTCACAGCTTCCTGTCACTGCTGAGCGAGCTGTGCAAAGCAAGGGACAAGCGACATGTTAATCAGAAGCAACATAAATGGTCAATGTGTAAACATGCAAACAAAAATGTAATGAAGATTCATGCGGTTTACATACAGATGAAAATGAGAATCAGGAGCTATTTTGGTAAGTTGTTATTTTAACTTGGTTTCTTGATGAAATGACGTACACCCTTGTTACAAAACAAGCACAGGTATGAAACCACGGGTGGAACTTCACAGTAGACAATCCCACTTTGAAGCAATCCAGACTTTTCTTCCTTTATCAAATAGTTCTTTAATTCAATGATTGTAAACTAGACACAATTTTGCCTCCCAAGGACATTTGGCAATATCTGAAGATACTTTTTGTTTTCATGCTGAGGCATGCTACTGGCACAAGTGGGTAGAGCCCAAGGACTGCTAAATATGCTGCAATGCTGAGAGCAGCCCCACACCCCCTACCCTCCAGCCGCAATGAAATGTCAACAGTGCTGCTATTGAGAAACCCTGCTTTAACTTGAAGCTTATGACAGATAAGGGACTCCAATCACGGGGAGATATTTAGAAATTCCTTAATGTTCATTAACATCCACTGTAAATGTTCACACAAGCAATATTAACTTAAGAGTTCAGCGATTTTAAAATATGTATTGTGCTTTGTTTTCTAATTATAAATCAAATATGTACTGCAATCCACTTCGAAGAGAAGTAAAAAACAGAATAAAAAAAAATGAATAAGCCTGTTATTACCACATCTTATTCACTCATTTTAGAGTTAATTATACTGCTAAAATATTAGTTGGGATCATACTGAGTGTGATCTTTCATAACCTAATTTCTATTAACATAACATAAAATAACATGACATCATTGCATTTTATAAATATTAAATATTCTAAAACAGGGAATTTCATGCATATCTCAAATTATAACATATATAGTAGATACGTTATACCAAGTTCAATTAATCCCCTATGCTTGGTAATTCTATCTTTCCACTTTTTGTGATTAAAAATATTGTCAAAACAAATATTCTGTGCATAAATATTTATGGAGGTTTCTCATTATTTCATTGGAATAAATTCTGAGAAGTCTAGTTACTGGTACTCAGCTTTCTTTTTTTTTTTCAGGTTTATCAGATGGCCCTTTGGAAAGGCATTACCAATTTACAGTCCCATAGCACTTTCAATATCTGACATTTCTCCCAATTACATTTTAATTGCCCTGTAGAGAAACCTTGTGCCCATTAACAATCACCCCCCCCATTCTTCCCTCCCTCTTTATGGTTGTCCCACCCCTAGGCAACCAACTACTACCCTACTTTCGGTCTCTGTGAATTTGTCTTCTCTGGACATTTCACATGAACAGAATCATCTAATATGAGTATGTGGCCTTTTGTGACTGGCTACTTTTACTTAATACAATGTTTTTGAGGTTTATCCCTGTTGCAGCATACATCACTACTTAATTCCTTTCGAGGCTGAATGGTATTCCATTGTATGGGCAGACTATATTTTATACTTCCAGTTGATGTACCTTTTCTTTCTACAATTTGGCTATTATGAATAGTGTAGCTACAAACATTCATATACCAGTGTTTTGTGTGGACATACATTTTCAATTTTCTTCAGTATGCAAGTTGAGTATATTTGCTAACTCACATGGTAACTCTACATTCAATACGTGGAGGACCTATTAGACTGTTGTCCAAAGAGGCTGCCCCATGTTACCACCCCATCAGAAATGCATAAGGGTTCTAATTTCCCAGATCATCTCCAACACCTGGACTACCTGTTTTTTTAATTTTAGCCACTCTTATGGGAATGAAAGGGTGGCTCACTGTGGTTTGGATTTGCATTTCCCGATGACTGATGATTCTGAGCATCTTTTCACGTGCTAATTGGCCATTTGTACATAACTGTTTAGATCCTTTGCCATTTTTAAAATGGGTTATACATCTTCTATTGTTCAGTTGTAAGAATTCTGTCACATTCTGGATACTTGCATGATCATGTTTTTATGCCTGTGGGTACCTAGACATGGAATCACTGGGTCATAAATTAGGTGTGTCTTTAATTTTTTAAGAAACTGCCCATTGATTCTTCTAAGTGGTTAATCTGCATACACTGTCATCAGAAATGAATTAGACTTCCAGTTGTTCTATATGCTTGCCAATATTTGATATTGCCAGTTTTTGTTTTTTTTTTTAAATTTTAGCCATTCTGGTATGTGTAAAATGGTACCTCATTGTGATACTTAATTTACATTGTTCTGATGACTAATGATATGGAATACTTTTTGTGTTCTCACTGAAAAACAAACAAACAAAAAACCCACTTTTATATAGATGTCAAATGGAACAGATTTCTAACCACCACCACACACACACACACACACACACACACACACTTACCTACTTATAAATTTGCCATTGGAACTAAATAAAACTGTTACAGTATTTTCTATGATTGCATACTATGACATGGTGGACTCTGAAATCGGACTGCCTGTTTGCCATTAGAACACTCATAAATTAAAGCAATTATGATATACATGTACTTTATAGTTTCAAGTTTCCTGGCCATAGGCCTTGCTCTGAGACAGGGCATGTGACCTAAGCCAATTCCATTAGGATAAATTTTAAGACCCTTATTTGGAATCTGGAATAGACAGCAGTGTGCCAGTAAATACAACAATCAATTTTCTGACAGAAAAAGTAACTCTACTTTGTATGATTTGTCCATTTCCATGGTATAAGTATTCCCCCTATAGCCAATTTCAAGCTACCAAGGTGAGGTCAGTAAGTGTAGAATTTGGAATAGAAGAACAAGGTTGACTCTTTCAGGACGGTAGAAGTCAACTCCAGCATGCCACTGGGTCGACACCCTCCCTCCTCTTGGATTTGCACAAGCAACACATATCCCGCTTCTGTGAGGGCAGCTACCCTGCAGCTGGGAGAGAAGCCAGCCTTTGGGTGAGGCTCACACTGGGTGGCAGAGGTGAGAATAGAAAAGGTAGAATATTCAATGACATAATTAAAGTGTTAGATTAAGCAGATTTGAGGCACACTCAACTCTTAGGTCTTCCAGAAGTAAAACTAATAAATTGTCCTTTTATGTTTAAACTGGGTTGAATTAAGTTTCCTGTTAATTGTACCATAAAGATTCCTGATCAACATAGTATGGATTATCATAATCATTGTTATTTTTCTTCCATCCTGAGCACTGTGGACAGAATGATTACTCCAAGGTAGAAATATCCGACCCAACTAGGCCAATCAGACGTGTTCAAGTAGTAACCGAGTAAGAGGGACTGAATCATAGGAGCCAAAGATGTTCAACGTGGAAACATCAGCGGCCGTCTCCTGGCATGGTGGGGAGCCCAGGCCGTAGCAAGGGGAAATCATGCTGTCATGCAGAAAGCAGCAAGAAGAGAGGGGGAAAGGAGAGCATTCTGAGGCTTCTTGTTCCTGCTTCCACTTGTTCTCGAAGCCCATCACTCCCCATCATATTTTTAAACCTTCCTTTGAGGAGATGGAATAAGCCACTGTCCTTCCTATAAACTCTAATTTATATCTAAGCTGATATGAAGACAATCTACCACTTTAAACTGCATGAATCTTGGTAAATGCACGATTTTACATATCTGTGCATTAAAAAGTCCCCTCCTTTTTAGATCTGAGTATTATTATAGATAAAATTTATATTCTTATCAGAAAATATCCATGCAATTTAATCTTAAGTCACCTTAAAAACGTTTTTGGCTCCTCAGCTAAATTTCTATCTAGCTTAAAGAATCTTGTGGTATTGATTCAAGATAGATTTATTAAATTAGCCTCAAAGAATTCCTTCATTTTGAAAATCCAGGAATAGAAATGCTTCTGATTGAGCATAAATCTCTAAGTTAAAAAATGTGAAAGATGTACTTACAATGACCTGACCATATAATTAGAAGCAATATAATGTTGGAAAATAGGACACAAAAGAAACAGACTAAACTCAGAGTCACAGTTTGGATATTGCCAGATTATATACCTTAGTTACAATCTCAGAATTTGTCTTCAAGACACCAATAGCTCCACTGGAATTTTAAAGATTTCGAGTATGTGAGTTTGAGAAAAAAATGCTAGTTGTCAATTGTAAAAATACCTTTAGCAAATCTTGGTCTTACTTTGGTCAGATGTCCTGCTGTCAGGTATCCTTTGAGTATCTGTTAGTTTTTAAATGGTTGGCCTAATGACATAGACTATCACAGCGATAGCTGTCTTACAAAATTATGGAAAAACTGTAAAAAAATAAGGTAAAGTGTGTCATAAACTTGATTATTCTTCTAAATAATTAATGAAAAGAACTAGTTTAATTATAGAAAGGTCATCCATGAAACAGAGGTGGTATATCTATATTGAGACATAATCAAAACTCATTAACTATTTATAATAGGTTTGTATTCAATAATAAGGAAGTTGGGGAGGGGAAAGGCAGAGGAAGTTGTGAGGGGATTTTAAGTTTTTTGTAGATAGTAACAGAATATCAAATAACTAAACAAACTATTCAAGATAATCTGTTCACTCTCAAATCCTGACTCAATAAATTAGGAAGGTTATATTTGGCAAGTTGCTTAATGGATTAAAACTTCTTGTATCCCTTCCAGTAGTCATTTCTTAAAAAGTAGGGTGTTCTTCCAAATGTTTTCCACAAAAACATCAAACATTACATAATATCAGATAGTTATCTAATGTAGAGCACATCAAGGATTAGCTACAGTAGGAGAATACAAGAAAATGAGCTATAAAGACATTGTTAGGCATCAACTAATTCACACATATACATCTTTTTCTCAAGCTCTATGTATCACATCTCTGCATCAGATCAAAGATATCAGCATGAAGCTTCAATGAGTGGACACTTGGTGATAAAGATGATAGGCAGCAAAAATAACATTAAAAACATTTCTCTAATTATAGAGTAGACTAACAATATATACTCAAAATATGTACAAAACTTTCAAGTAGAACATCTATAATTAAATACAACTAGGAAGACTGCTTTCTAGGGAGAGAAAGGAAATTAGTCAAGATATGGAAAAAGTTCTTCAAGAAGCGAGATGGATATCAAAATTGAGTTTATGATCAAGAGGCAGCATTCAGTCAGATGTAGGAGAACTTGTCGGGAAGCTAAGTGCCCTGAAACTGAACAGTGCTTTCTCCTTGGAGTACAGCCCCCTTCAGGGGACAAGGACTCCTTCTTAAGTCTATCTTCGTAAACAATCTCATGTATATTTACTACTGACATCTCTGAAGTGTAAAATGATCCTCCATGATTTGTTTTCATGCGCATTTTCCATCCTTCTAAAAAACATTTCTTGTTTGAAAAGAGTAAGGCTCTGTTCAATGTACCGAAATGTAATTTTTATCATATTGGGCTTTATTACAGAGCAATGTTCAATTCTAATTTCCATCATGATTCTAAGAACTCAGAGAGAATTGAAAGGAAACCAAGGATGAGTAATTCAGCAAATGGTATAAACTCATGGAATTCAAATGCAGACTGCAATTTTTCCTGAGAGTCATACTAGTAGGTTGAGAGGCAGCGATGCCGAAGAGGAAGAGATAGAAAAACATTCTTTTGTTTGGAATATTTTGTAGATAAGATAAAGTGTTTTCAGTAAAGTAGCAAAGAGCACTAGGGAGAGGCAAGTGAATTAGGGAGCAGTAATGAGTGAGATCTGTTGTCTGTCTAACTTTGCTCCAAGGAGCTTGGAGACTGGTAACTTCAATGGACGACAGGATTCAGTTGGAAGAAGCATGTTTGAGCATAAAAGTAAGTCCGCAGAGTGTGCAGGGCAAAGTCTTACAACACAGATGAACAAAGAATCTCATGTAACTAAGGTGTCTCCTCTAGTGCTCAGCCAATTTGAAGGAATAGGAACTGTTTCGTAAGAATCATTGCCCAATGCTTTCTAAAATGATGAATTGTGAAATGTGCCTACATTCTGACTTCTTTAGAAACAAGTGGGAAAGCAAAGAGAAGAAATGGTAAGTATTGAGTAATGCCATTTTTTCCTTTTTAACTTAGATTAAATGGGGCGGGGCAGGGAATGTGAATTAAGACAAATGGCAAAACTCAATTTTTTGCTTCTTGGTGGGGAAGCCAAAGGGCAAAAGAAAAAATCTAAAACTACATTGTCTTTCCTTTTCACTTTATAGTAGACTTCTAAGTTAGTAAAATTCAAGCAAATATTACAGACTTTCTATCTGGCTGTTCTGGAAATCTAAAACAAACCAAATGCTATAATCTTCCCAGCAAACTGGAGGCATCTACTTGGCCCAGTAAGTGATAAAAACACAAAAACACACTTTTAGAGGGTTCAATATTTGGGAAAATAACTATCTATTTACTGACATCCAATTCCAAAATAAGCAAAAACAGCGATAGTTTCTCTTTCATCCTTTACTGTAAGCTTTTGTCTGTTTCTAGTGTTTCATTTTTGACCAAAAGAAACATTTTGAATTTGTCAATTCTCTGTTTTATTTTATAATGTTTGAAGACACTCTTAAGAATATTAAGAGTCATGTTAGGGTTGAGATTACATTCAGAAAATAAAAAGTCATCTTGTAAATGTTCAAATGAAAATTTTTTCCATGACTTTCAACTGATTTCACTGGAATTTTTATACTAAAGTAGTGATTATATAAAAGAAATGAGAAGTCTGAAGTTTATAGAAAGATTAATACTAGAAATTTAATAATAATGAGAAAGAGAAACAGGTCAACATAAAACATAACATACTTTTAGAGCAACTTACTGCAGTGGAAAGTAGGTCGCTGAACTGTGTAACCTCCCTGTTGGGAACCGTGTGTCACTGAGTAGTCAGTATACTAGCCTGAGCGTAAACACAGTTGTCAGAGTGTCATAAACACAATGTGCGGACAAGTGTGCTTCCTTGCAGCATTGTGTAGCCTGGGGTAGCACAACTTTTTCTTGCCAAATCCATCTTGGGTGCTAATGGGCCACAAAAATAATCGATCTAGAACCCTTTTTTCTTGCCTAGTCAATGCTGGATGTGCCAGTGTGTTGGGCTCAGAAATGCTTAGTCATTTGGACATAGTATGTCATAGTTTCTATGGCCTAGAGAGGCTAGGAAGACCAGTGCTTCTGGAATAAAAGCTGTAATTTTTCTCAACAGCAATCCTCAGTTTTATCACAATACAAGCGAGGACTGTCCGGAAAGTACCCAGCCATGTAATAGGAAAAACAGAGGCATTTATGGCTGGATTTTTTTCTGGACAGCCCTCATATATATTGCACATGAAATCCTCAGGCTTGGGGGTTCCCTGGTGGTGTAGTGGGTAGATTTCAGCGCTCTCAACACTGCAGCCTGGGTTCAATTCCCAGCCAGGGAAACACCAAAAAAAAAAAAAAGAAAGAAAAAAAAGGAATCCTCAGGCTCACGTGAGAAGGGGTGGAAGGTTGTTTTTTACTGTAGCTAACAAATCTCTAGCTTGTTGATGGTATTCGATGAATGTCGGCATTGCTATGATTAGTGATAAGAATCTAATTATAAGATACATTTGATCAATGTTGCCCTTTTTTGGGAATCATCATAATTCAATTAATCTATAGCCAGAAATTACTCACTTAGTGGTTTGAAAATGCTGAGCACTTGTAATACTGGAAATGTCACAAGGCATTATCATAAGGATATTACGTTATTTAAAAAGCAGTCTTTTCACCAGGGTGATGATTAGAAAATTCATTAGAAGAAGCAGAAATAATTTAATCTGGCCAAACCAAGTATCTGCTCTTAGGAGACTTGTGTAAGGGTGCATCTGGGGGTCCTGACTGGTGGCAACAATAATAAACAGTGACCACTCTGGTGAATTACAGTTCACAAAATATGTTCCCACAGGCATTATCTGACTTTATAACTACCAGTTTATATTTTAAAAAAATGAAAGTGATTATCAGAAAGGTGCAGTAATTTGCAACGTCATGTGACCAGTAAGTGGCCAACCTTGCACTGGAGCCCGTCCTAGAGTGCTGTGCTCTCTGCCACCATGCCCTGTGTCAGGAGTTCCAGAGTGTGCTTGGTCCTTTATCCTGCTGAGTCAAAGACATTCAGGAGCTACTGTTCGTGGTCAATACAGGTTCTCGTGTGACGATACATGTACCATTGGTGTCGGCGGTGCTTTCCCTGGTTGTGTTCTACAGTACATCTACCGGCGTCTTTCTTTACTCTACAGGATATTGGCATTTGGCGTTCTTGTGCTTATGTAATTTAATGAGAACACATGCTTGTACAAATGCACAATCCAAGCCACATGGTTTCCCCTGTTATTAAAACAACTTCACCCCAAACATAAAAAGAATAGGAAAGGTATGAAGAAAAAAATCAACATCACAATGTGTGGTACAGTGGTAACAACTTTTCAAGTATTGCTGAAGAGCCTTATAGATTTTATTCCTTTAAAGAGATAACATACACTGTTTTACCTTCCCCTAATACTACAGATCATCACCATCTTTTTATATTACTGGGATTTTGTACTAGAAAATGCTGAAAAGATTATATTTTACTTCATATTCCATTTTTACAGTGATATACATCAATTCACACCTGGCATTTCCTAGCAAACATGTGCACAAAACCACAGCTTACAGAGGTATAGGAAAAGGAGGTCAAAGAAAAGGGGTAAAGTGAGAGAGGCTCTGTATAACTTATCAGTGTATGAGTACTGACATGTCCTTTCTACTTTTACGCAACATAAATTTCCCGGATTTTGAATACTGCAGGACATTTTGCTAAGTGTCACTTCTCACTGCCATGTTAGACTAACCCACACAGAAAGACATTTTGATGATGCAGAGGTAGCTTGACAAATTTTCAGACTGATTATAATTTGGAAATGGAAAATTAATTTGTAAAATATATTAATCTGACTAAGTGGTTGAAAATACCCATCTATTTGAAGGGATCTTTTCTTCTCATAGCATCTATTGAATAAAGTTTCGTGTCATTTTTTCATTTCTGAATGGAATATATAAAATGGTATATGTGTTCTTAAAACATTGGATGGCATTTTAATTACATTTTAATGCAATATACATGGCAACATTTTAAATATTTTCTTTAAGTAGTGATTTTAGACTATCTCTGCTTCCACTTATCCCTCATGCATTTATTAAGAATCAAATGTAATTTATGTAAGGATAAACTTACCTTCCAAATGGAAAGACACAAAAGTCAAAAAGACCACAGACAAATGGTTAGCCTCTATGAGGTAGGTGCAATTCATGTTGTTGTCATACTGCTTTGGGTAGTTTGGAGAAATTATGTAATCTGAAGGTTTGGTGAAATTACCTCCACATCCTATTTGGGAATAAAAAGGCATTATCAGAACATTTCAGTATATTTTTATCAGTGAGGGAAAGACATGAATTTCCTAAATTCTTTAGACATATTTCCTGAGATACTCCAAATGGAAGAAACAATAACAAAGAGAATAGAGCTCTCATTTAAAAATGAATAAATGATAACATTACATACATTTTTAGAAAATGCTACAGGGTTGGGGGCTAAGCAGTAAAATTTTAACCATAAATCTACTGCAAATCACTTAATTTTAAAATATTAAAGAGGGAATAATTTAGCAAAGATTTAATATGGTTCATGTAGATAAAAAACAAAACTGATGAAAAGTGATTTATACCTGATTGGTATATCTAATGGGTTTTTAAAAGATTTTTTATTAAAATATAGCTAACATACATTGTTATATTAGTTTCAGATGTACACCACAGATGTTCAACATTTATATACCTAAAGAAGTGATCACCACGATAAGTCCAGCAACGATCTGACACGGTACTATGCTGTCACGATATTATTGACTATATTCCCTATGCTGTACATTACATCCTTATGACTTAATTTGTTTCATACTGGGAAATATGGACCTCTTATTCCCTTTCACCTTTTTAAGACTTATCAATACAGTTGACTTCAATATTATTTTATATTAACTTCAGGGGTACCAACAGAAACTTTTCAGACCAGAAGGGACTGGCATGAAATATTGGAAGTGATGAAAAGCAAGGACCTACAACCAACATTACTCTACCCAGCAAAGCTGTCATTTAGACTCGAAGGGCAGATGAAGAGCTTCCCAGACAAGAAAATGCTAAAGGCGTTCATCCCCACCAAACCAGTATTTCAAGGAATGTTAGTGGGACATCTCTAATGCTTTTAAAATATCTTATTATGTTATGAGGAAATGACATTATTTCCATTTACATTGTAATCTGACCATAAAAACAATACCTGCTTTTTAAAAAAGGGTTGAATGTGTTGATCCCAACTCTTATCAAATTCTCACATGAGTGAATCCCTGGTATCAGAAATAGAACTAACTTTTTACCACTAAAATGACATTTATTTCCATATAACCGCTCACTAGTTACTCCGCATCCCTTGCTGATCTATCACATATGAAATATCAGTCTCCTTCTAAACTGGCATTAAAGCACACACAGTTACACACACGTACACACGCAGAAGGAACCAAGTGAAGACCTACAGTCAGATCTAGGGCTGTCTTTCACTATTTTCTTCACACCACTCATTCTTTTATTCGTGTGAAATCCCTGTCCCCTGCATGACTTCCTCTAATTCCTTTCATCAAACTTTTTCCTAAACAGTGCTTTGCACTTAGTAGCTATTGGATTCATGTCAGACAACGATACACCACTGCTTCTCAGGCTTAAAAACGCTACATTTCTCACTAACCAAATATGTGAGTGGTAATAAGAGAAGGAAGGGAAAATCCTGAAGTGACTCCCAAAGTTTACTGCCCACCAGAATCACCTGGGTGAGAACTAAAATATACCAGCCCCCACCCATGGAAATTCTGAATTCAGATGATGGGGTGAGGCCTGAGAATCAGAGTGTTTTTCCTTTTTTTTTTTTGCTTTTTGGTATGTGGGTAGTTCCCTGGCTGGGAATCGAACCCAGGCCGCAGCGCTGACAGCGCCAACGCCGAAGCCTTAAGCCACTACACCACCAGGGAACTCCCGATCAGAGTGTTTTTAAAGCTCCAGATGGTTTTGCTTCAGGTAGTCAATGAGCACATGCCAGGTACCTTATCTACTAATTACTGGCCTCCTGGGCTCCTGCGGTGTTCCTTCCTACTCCAGATTTTAGGGTTATTTTTAGATGTCCTAGGGGTCCTCAGGTCTTTTACATCATTTCTCAGTGGACCCACTGTTTCATCCAGTTCCATTCTCATTCATTTTTAAAGAAAGGACATACTCTCAGGATTAGGTGACCCACCCATGTCCTTTGCCCTTGGATCCCCAGTTCCAGCCAACCCTGCTGCAGCCTGCACACTTCCCCAAGCCTGACCGTGGCAGCCACACCCCTCCAATAACCTCCCAGTTTGGTTTTTAGTGCTACTTACGGCTTACAAAGGACGCAGAGAAGCCCTGAGCTGGGGCCTCCTGGGACTGGAACACAGCTGTGAATGCATTTCTTGGTGTCATGATGGTACCAGGAGCCACGTTCCCACAGCTCGTGGCTAACAGGGCTCTGTCCGCCTCCTCAGCTCCTGCCCACACCTAGTAGGGCCACAACATGACTTAATGCTCAAGGATTTCCCCTGTCAATACTTTAATGTGCTTAGGTGGGAGAATAGTGGTGCACACAGACTTAAACATAATAGTAAATAAAACACATGCAAATCTGCAATATTTTCTTAGGAGAATAATTTCTTTAAGCTGCATTCACATAGCATGTGCCATTCTTGACTCTTTCAAGGAGATTGTGTTTATTTTTGTGTAGTTACGCCATAATCTAAAAAAATATATCAACCACTACCCAGTTTTATCTTAATCTTCTCCTAGCAGACATGAGAGAGAGAGAGAGAGAGAGAGAGAGAGAGAGAGAGAGACACACACAGAGAGAACAGCAACGTGTGGTACCCTGGGGCTTATTATTTGTCCTGAGTGGGTGGCAAGTTGTGGATTGTGAATAGAAAATATTATCAAGCAAGAAGCCCATGGAAATTAATATTTTTGTGGATCATGAAGAAATCAGACTTGAATTCCAACTGGGATAAGTTGGAATAAATCCTGGTAGTGTTGAATTTTAAGGTTCATGTTGAAGAAAGGATGAGCTTCAGTCACTGTGCTATTACTCACTAAAGACTGGTTTGGCAATTCGCAGGTAAACCTGGTCTGTCATTGAATTGGTTTGGCCACTTCAAAAGAAATAACTGATATATTCATTTGAAAAATTAGTTGCTGAGAAATAAATTATGAGCATCAAAGTTACAAAGCAAGGCAATCCCAGCCAGCCTAGTGAAGAACATTAATGATAGAATCACAGATTTCAATGCAAAATTCCAACTTTGAAAGGAGGTGTAATGAGGCTGTAGAGAGTGTAAGATAAGGGGTTTTACCTGACGGGGGCAGCGGTAAGCCTGCCTGAAGGAGCCCAGGGCAGGAAGGAGCAGGTGTGGTCCAGGAACAGGGAGAAACTGAGCGAAGTATGAGCCGAGGCTGCAGAGTCCATGCGGCCCCGGGGCGTGTTAGAGACCTGGGTCACGGACCTAAAAATGGCAAGGAGCCACTGAAAGCTTAAGGCTCAGTGATGCTTGGGTTTTAGAAACGTGACAACATGAAGAATAGGGGAAAAGGAGAGGACGCTGGGAGATTAGCCAGGAGGTCAGGCAAGAGATAGGGTATCTAAAACGTTGACCTCCTACATGGCTGGTGGGAATGTAAGTTGGAGCAGCCACTATGGAAAACAGTATGGAGGTTCCTCAAAACATTAAGACTAGAACTACCTTATGACCCAGAAATCCCTCTTCTGGGTATCTACACAAAAATCCTGAAACCCTTTTTCACAAAGACCCCAATGTTCATTGCAGCATTATTCACGGTCACCAAGGTATGGAAACAACCAAAGTGTCCTTTGATAGATGATTGGGTAAAGAAGATGTGGTGCATATATTAATATATACAATGGAATATGAGTATTGGCATAAAAAAGATGAAATATTGCCATTTGTGACAACATGGATGGATCCTGAGATTATCATGCTAAGCAAAATAAGTCAGAAAGAAAAAATGTCAAGGACCACATGACTTCATTCATATGTGGGATAAACAACTGAAAGTAACAAAGGAATACGACAACGAACAAACAAAATCTCATAGACACAGACAATAGTTTAGTGGATACCGGAGGGGAAGCGGGAAGGGGATGGTAGAGGAGGGTAAATGGGGTCAAATACATGGGGACGGAAGGGAAGTGTTGTAATGATAAAGAGTTATTAAGTATTCATTACTGCCTTGTCAGTTAAGAACTCATGTTATTGGCTACATGACCTAGGACCCATTGAACTATACTGGAGCTACAAAATGTCACAAAATTGTCATCAGGTCAAAACTTTCTGACTTTTCTTAGGTTTTGTATAGTTCAGCTGGGCTTCATATGACATTTTATTATTCATGTAATTAAAAAAATGATTGAGATAACTGCAGATCCACATGTCGTTATAAGATACAATGCAGAGAACCCCCTTGTACTCATTTCCAAGTTTTCCCCAACACAGCTATCTTGCAAAACTATTTTGTAATGTTATAACTGGGTACTGAGATTGATACAATCCAGCAGTCCTGCTCAATGGTCCCACTTTCACTTGTACCTGTGTGCGTGTGTGTGGGCTCAGTGTTATACAAGTTACATACCACCACGTTTAACAGGTGCAACATTTAACATTCAACCTACTGAACACTTCCAATACCCTGAGGACCCCTAGAGTTGTCCTTTTATAACCACACCACTGCCTTTTGCACCCCTGGGTCTCCCACCTCTGGTTGTCTGTCCTCTATCTCTAAAATACTGTCATTTAAAAATCATTATATAAATGGAACAATAGATTATGTAACCTTTGGGGATTTTTTTTTTTCACTTGGTGAAACTCCCTGGTGATTGTCAGACTGTCAATAGTTTGTTTCTATCAACGAGTTGTATTCCATGGATGTATTATACTTGAGTTTGTTTAACTAGTCACCTGTTGAAGGGCATTTGCACTGATTCCAGTTTGGGGACATTACAAATAAAGCTGCTATAAACCTTTACACACAGGGTTGTTCTGCACACACAGTTTGCACTCCTCTGGGATAAATGACCAATATTGCAAATGCTAGGCCTTAAAGTAAGTGCGAGGTTAATCATATAAGAAACTGCCGAACTGTGTTTCAGAGCGGCCGTGCCATTCACACTCACACTGACAATAAATAAGTGATACAGCTTCCCACACCTTCCTTGCCAGGATTTGGAGTTTATCACTGTGTTTTATTTTAGCCATTCTCATAGGGTAGCAATATCTGATTGTGCTTTTATAATTCTCATTTCCCCTAATGGCCAGTGGTGTTGAATATCTTTTCATATATTTGTTTAATATCTGTACGTCCTCTTTGGTGAAATATCTTCACATATTCTAATTGGATTCTTTGTGTTTTTACTGTTGGGTTTGAGAGTTCTGTATATATTCTAGACAGCAGTCTGTGGTCAGATACATGGCTCATGGCTCTTTTTGCCCCGTTTTTTGCTTGTCTTTTCATCCTCTTCACAGAACAAAAGATGTTTAATTTTGATGACATGAACTTAATTAATTTTTCCTTTTATGGGTCATTCTTTTGATGTTTAGTCTAAGAACTTTTCATCTATCCTTGGGTCTTTTTTTTTTTTTTTTTTATCCTTGGGTCTTAAAGATTTTCTGCTATGTCTTCTTCCTCAAGTTTATAGCTGTAAAATTTATATTTCAGTCTACGGTCTGTTTTGAGTTCATTTTTATTTAAGGTGTGAGGTTCAGGGTTGCTATATCTGGGTCCCCCTTCTTGGTTCTACCCACCAACTTTAGTATCTCCGGTCAGAAATAGGGGTCTCAGGCCAGCAGGAAGAATGAGTGTCCCCCAGGCTTAGTTTGGGCAGGGATCAAATTCAGCCCCACCTGCTGCTGGCTTTGCCTGATGTCAGAGGGCCTCCCATTTGATCCAGAGGAAAAATGAGCCTAAGCAATTCTGCAGATTCCATTTTAACAACTGAAGAACTTGCAAGGCTTGACTTACATCTATGCATTGGGTGTTGACTCGGTGCATGAGAGAGAGAGAGAGAGAGTTCATTTGCTTCAATGGAAAAGGCAATTAGGAAAAGTGCATATTAAATGAATTTTATTATACCCATTTTCATTTAAACAGTAAACACAGATCAATTAGTTCTAAAACATAATTGGAGAGATGATCTCAAATAATAACAATGACAATTAAAAGCCACTTTTATTCATTAGGTGATTTCATATTCTAAGTACTGATCACTATGTTATTATAGCATATTACCTTTAATGCTTAAAACTATCCCACCAAAGTAGGAATTGTTCTCTTTGTTTTATGGTTCAGTGATTTAAAGTCCAAATTTTAATTAGCTCACTGAGGACAACGCAGGTGGTAAATGCAGGCGACGTGGAGGACGTCCAAGCTAATGCGAACTTACGGCTAATTGGTCTCTCCACTAGAAGGCCTAGCCTCTTAGAGATAAAACATAAGATGAAAACGAGCCCAGAGGAGATGAATGCATCTTACAGTCACCATGGTCATCATGGTCATAAGTCAATGAAAACGGAGGTCAGTACCGTGGGAGCAGTGTTTGTAACTTTCGAGAAAAAGAGCAAACCGGTGGCCCCACGGCCATCATGTTACATGGGTCTCTGATGGTCTTTGCAGCTTGTGGGCTCTTGAGGCCAAGGTGAAGGCTGCATGAGCCTTCCGTAATTTTTATAGCATACTTTAAATGCTGCCTATAATGGTGTCTCACATTCAAGAGGGTGTGTGTGTGTGTGTGTGAGAGAGAGAGAGAGAGAGAGAGAGAGAGAGAGAAACAGAGAGAGAGAGAGGGGGGGGGAGAGAGAGAGAGAGAGAGAAACAGAGAGAAGATAAGAAGAAAGAAAGAGGAAGGAAAAAAATCTGGCCTACTTTCTTCAGTTTCTACAGAAAGGAAGAACCGTCAATGCTCACAAAAATTTAAGGAGGCCAGAAAACTATTTCCTTAATTAAATTACTTTGGCTGTGCGTTTGCAAATGAAAAGTCACATGGCAATATGTGTGTTGTGGTTCAAATATTAACCCCTAATATGTGAGTTTCTCTCTTTGTTTTTTATTCAAGAAATCCAAGCAGCAAAATAGTATTTTTCTTACTTTGAGAGGCAATGCTAGTCTACATGTTTATGTTGCCGAAACCAGTTCGACTCCCATTCAATAAGCAAGTCCACTAACCTTCACAAAGCTGTTGTGACACTGCCCATCGCCACTGGGGATTAGGAAGTTGTCCTCAAAGCTGATCTCCCAGTGATTACTGCTGTGAGTGATGACTGTCCAGGAACACCGGCTGTTCTCGGGGAAATTCTGAGGCCAGTGAGGGGATCTGATTGTACCGTTGTCTGAATGAAGTATTCCACCACAACCTTAACAATTGTCACAGAAAAAGTTCTTAATTTCTGAGGAAAATAACAATTCTGGTAACCCAAGACTTCTAGAGGGGACACATTTCCAAAGTTGAGATTTCAGTTTAACTTTCCTCACGTATGAATCACTGGCCTTTGGGGCGATGCCTGTGAGGTGCACTGAATCCACAAGAAGCTCTTCCTGTGGTGTTACAGTATCTTCATGAACTCAACTGAGGACATGAATCCCGTCATAAAGAGGATAGACTTCTATCCTGCCTTCAAACAATACCGATCTATTTTAATCCCCCAAATAATATTTGTGGCCCAGCGATCCCAAATTCTGTATTTTCTTACCATTAACACACGAAAATACAAATCTATACTCATTTGTAGTTTTAGTCTAACATATAGGACTAGAGAAAATGATTTTGAGGAGAGGGACAGTTTTCTAGTGAGCAACCTGGTTCACTGACATTGAAACACTGATGAGTGAAAATAAATTACATGGATTGACAAATAATACGCTAGAATTATTTTATACTATTAATGAATGTACTTAAGACAAAACAAAAGGGAAAAAAGTATAAACTCAAGATAAAAATAAAGTCAAATTAACGAGTATTCTTTGTATCTTTTGCTTTTAACTCCTTGGAAAACCAGTGTTTCACCTAAAAGGCCTCTCTGAACTCAACAACTACCTGGTTCACTGAGAGGAAGCTTGACTCATTCCATAAGATCTTCATAATAACTTGACTCTTCTAGAAAGAATTACCTTGTGCATGTGATATTGCGAGGCTTTAAAGAAATGCTGAGTACAGTATCTGATGCAGGTTCTTTTATTTTCTGGGAATTTCCATGAAGTTTATACTTTACATGCACGAAAGCTATGCTTTATAAAATCAAATAATTGATCATTCATACTATAGGCAGAGCATTCATTCTAAATCTTATCTTGTCATTTTATTGGTCAACACTCTTCAGCGGCCCCCAAGTGCTTAAGGAACAATATTGAAGCCACAGCCCTTCGTGCTGTGGGCCACTTCCCTTGCTGCCCTCAGCTCACCACGCATCAGTCCGCCTCCATGCTCCAAATACGTTCAATCACCTGTGATTCCAACACATCTTTCCTGTTACTTGTGCCTTGCCTTTTTGTCCTTGGAGGCAGCAAGGTGAAGGGTTAAGATCAAAGTTTCTGGGATCCACTGTCTTTATTCAAATCCTGACTCTACCAATTATTAGCTGCACAATGACTAGCTATGTGACCTGGGGAAATCATGAACCATTGTGTCCTAAGTTTCTGCCCATGCAAAACGGAGAAAACGTGTCCATATTGTGTCTTTCTTACAGGATTACAGTATGAGGTGACACGTAAACATTTAGAATTGCATCAGACAGAGAGCAGGTACCAAATGTGTGCTTGTCAAATTAGTTCATAAATTTAAAAAAACACTTCACTGAAGAGAGACCGTAAGTGAGGAAAACGTTTCTTTTACCTAAAGTTTGTGTGCTCCACGTAGCATAAAATCCACCACTTTGCACTGAATGGTCCGAGTTAAAAATCACCACCAGCTGGTTAGAACCGGACTGTATTGGCCTGGGGTTTGAACTCCCACAGTATTGTCCTATTATGGGCGAGCCAGGGGACCCGCCATTCCTGACAGTGACAGAGTCCCAGGTACAGGTTATATGGGCTTCAATGTCAAAGTCACTAAATGTAAGCTGCAGGAGAGAAAGGAAACAATGAGGCACTCTAGTATAAGGGAGCTGATCTGTCTGCAAACAACTCGGTAAGGTGTCGTTAATACACTGCTGCCAATGTAAGAACACAGTGGCAAGTTCACGAACTTAATTGTCAGATTTGGGGTATAACAACAGCTCTGACGGCCATTCCAAAAAAAGAGCTCCAAAATTGCTTTGAAGGGTGGACTGGGCACTGGCATCGGTGC
Source organism: Lyroderma lyra (assembly GCA_004026885.1). Classification (NCBI taxonomy): domain Eukaryota; kingdom Metazoa; phylum Chordata; class Mammalia; order Chiroptera; family Megadermatidae; genus Lyroderma; species Lyroderma lyra. Next base: position 242,987 of record PVJL010001081.1, on the reverse strand, counting down.
ACAGCTTCCCAAGGGGAGTGCTTCGACGGTGACCATAGTGATACTCAGCAATGAGGTGTGTAGCACTTCTTCTAGGGTGAGTTCGTGAAATTAATTGTCCAGCCTCATGTGTCTCTTACTTAATTTCCCCTGTCCTCCTTTCTTTGTCCTTATTGAATTTCCTCTAGGACATTGTAAAAGGGGATATTTCTCTCCAAACTAAAGTCATTCAGAGGACTTCCTCAGTCCCCTGGGTTGGGATGGCAACTCATTTCAAGAACACGAATGTTCCAGAACATGAACACACCTCTCTCCTGGATGGCGAATCATCTTTTACATATATTCTCTCTTATGCTTGAAAAAGAGAGCCCATTCTTCAATAATTATAAACTTAAATATAGCAATAGATGTATTCTAATGAGAAAATTTAAGACAGAAAAATGATCTAGTTGTGAGATCAATGCTTAATAATTGCTTATTTAATGAATTCTGTTCCCACACAGGACATGATATGGTACTCTATACTCCCAGAAGTTTCACTCAGTCATCAGAACTCACAGTGATAGTGTGGCCTTGTGGTGCTTCCAACAACCAGGAACAGTGGGTCAAGCTGTCATAAGAGGCTGGGTAGTTGGGGCTTGTGATTACTCCACTTTCACCCATTTGTATTCCACCACAGTCTGAAATTAGATTTGTAAGCTTCTAAATAAGAGGGTCAAAACAAAAACAAAAAACAAAAAACAAAAACTGCAAAGCCGAAGTAAGTAGCACTTACAACTGTCATACTTTACAACTTGGAATACAATAAATCAATAAATAGATGAAATTGGATAAAAGCAAAGTAAAATGGTGTGGAAGACCAGAAATAAAGAGAATCCATACTCAGAGTCACGTAGTAAAAACGGGCTCAAGTTTAGTACAAAGGAGAAGGGAGATAATCTTTACCATAAATGTAGAATAATTAAATGTGTGTATAAGTGAGAATAAATACACTAGGGACAAAGTTAATAACATTGCATTTCTTGAAAAAAAATGAATATAAGCTTGAAGAATATGATCAGTACCATAACTGAAGACTGTCATTTGATAATAAGCACATATGTCTGTAGTCAGCTGTTAAAAGTATGTATTAACATGACAAGTTGAAAAACAGATACATTTCTAAAGCATAGTATGGTATGATACTGCTTCCTGAAGCTTGATTCTTCTTTTTTTTTTCAATCTAATAAAGAAAAATCAACTGGCAAGATAGGTGATTGAGTAGATAATCAACCTCTTTCTCTCAATCAATCACTCGATTATAACACAAAAAAAGTTAGACAAAACTATAACCAAAACATATTTTGATTCATAGCCAAACTTAATGGAAAGAAAGGAGATCTCCAAAATCAACGAACAATTAAGTATGCTCAAATTCTGAGGGCTAATCTCAAACTGAAGGCATGTCAGTCTGAGAGGGAAGAGAACGAAGACGTGGGTCCCAAGGGTTGGGGTCTAAGGTTTTGATGAGAACGTACGGCCTTGGACCCTCCGCAAAAGGAAGGGTTGGAGTTGAGACTTTTACATGACATTGGGAATTTAGAAGAATTGTCATGTCAGTGAAAAGGAACTAGAAAAACTTCATGAGCCCAGAGAAGCAGCAGAGAGTGGTGCTGCCTGTCTTGGGCTAAATTTTCAGATACAAACAATGTCACAGATACAGATCTGACACAAAACGTTAGCCAAAAATATCCAGCAATATGTTTAAAACGTACATGGTGACCAAGTAGAGTTTATCCTGAAAATGAAAGAAGGCTTTAACAAGAGAAAAACCTTTCAAATACAATTTATCACATTAACATATTAAAGGAGGAAAAATAGAATAATCTCAATAGAAAAATTATTTAATAAAATCTTACACACCCATTTACAGGAAAAAAAGTTTTATACACTAAGACTCTAAGGGACTCTCTTTAATCTGATAAGGGGCATTTGTTGAAAACCTAAGAGCAATCAATACACATATTTAAGAATGAAATGTCATAGGCATTCACATTAAGGTCAGAAACAAGGTGCTATTCCATTCAACATTATAATAATGGTGGCTTAGCTAGTGAAATAAAACAAGAACAAGAAATGAAGTATCAGGGCTAATAAAAAGAACTATCATTTGCAGAGGACATGATCATTTACAAAGAAAAAACAAAAATAATCTATAGACAAAATACTGAAACTAGTGAGAGTACAGCAAGATCTCTGGGCTATGGAACAAAGTAATGACCTTACAAATACATCAGCAACAACCAACCAGAAAATGTAAGTTAGAATATCTCATTGACATTCACAACAAAACCAATAGCTACTTAGACATAAATCTAACAAAATATATGTGAGATCTTTATGGAAAATATTATAAGAATTTTATCTATTATTTTATTGCCAGAGTTTGAGAGCTTAATCATAAGTCTTACCTGTAAAGGCATATTCTGCATGGAATCCAATATGTTCTACACGTTCATTGGTGACAAAGTGTATCCATACCTGAGGATAAGGTATAACCAATGGCACTGAAGGCATTGAGGGTCCACAGAGTCTCCATATCAGAGGTCCATCAGCATTACCTGAACAAAATAACACACCAAGTGCCATTATTTATATAGCTTTTGAGAAATATAGTCAATGAATTCAATAGGGATCAATAATAAAAAAATATTTCAAGTTTTTCATTGATACATTTAATAGCAGACATTTCACAAATTTCCTCTCCATCTTTGTCAACTGCAAAAGAAAGAGGCCCCCCTATGACAGGATAACAATACAAAATAAAATAAAACGACTACCATAACAATCAGAACAACAAAATATGCTTTTTTGTATATGGGCCTCTTTCTCTAGTGTAGATGACATTTTCCTCCAATTTGTGTTTTCATAATTATTTTAGCATATCTAAACAGAGATATAAGTAATTTTTTAAAAAGCTTTTGAATGTGTCCTTCTTTAGGGAGTGAGAAATATAATACCAAAACATATCAAGATAAAAGTGACAATTCTCTAATACTTTAATAATTTCTTCACTGTATTTAATCAACTAAATGAAATGGGAAATTCAGTAGTCAGACCAAGAACTACTATCGGTTCTTGGAACTGAATATTTTTATGAAGATTACTTTTCAGAGTTTTCTGCTCTCTGTTTTTCCAGTCCACCACCACTGACCTTTTAAGTCAGTGAAATACAGTATTTTAACTGTCTTTAAAATGAAGCACCAGAGAGAAGATGGCATCGCACTGACTGAAATTTGATATACTGCTCTGCTCGATTCTATGTGAGCCGGAGGTTTTGAGGCGGGCGGTGGTGGTGAGGGTTTATCAGTCACATGTGAAAACATTCTCAAAATACAATTTCCATTTCCTGCATAAGCCTTCTCCAGATTCATCTACCTCAGAGAGCCCAGATGGTTCTCCTGCTGTGGTCATTGGTCTGTGACCACAGTCTCTCAAATTCTCCTTCTAGAAAATTCTGTCCTCAACTGGGCTCAAACAGAATTATGGGTTTTTCTGAACATTCTTTTTGGATCTTAGGCACGTACATTACAACAGCTGGACTCCTTTCATTGTTGGTGGTCTCCAGGCAAGAGACAAATCCTGTAGGTAAATGGGAGAAGTGACCCCTGATTGAACTCACCCACTCGGAACTCTAGGACATCAAAATGACAGTCTTGGTGACTTTCTAGGTAAAAAGTCTCAAAATGAATGTAAATGGATGAATTTCCCTGATCTGGGTTGCTGAGAGTCCATTCACAGTTCAGGTTTCTTGAGTAATTCCTGACTCCATTATAGCCGGGAGAAGTAAAGTTTCCTTCAGGAGAATTCACAAGGGACCCACCACACACTAAAGAGAAAGGCGACAGGGAAATTAGTATTAAGGTTCACGCCATAACAGAAGTTACAAACAACACAGGAACAACCGCTAAACAACAGCAGAAATGTTTTACTGCTTTGATTTGCTTTTCTAGGTTAACGTGAAGGTTGTGGGTGATGGCTCGCTCCTGTGTGTACACTATGGAAGAACCTTCTGTGGGCTTGGAATGAAAGATGTGCACAAATAAGAGGCTTCATTTCCTTGCAGAGGTGGATTAGGTGGGTGGGGCTTGGCTGTGTATCAACAACTTCTAATTTGGGCCTACTATTCATTAATATTGAATTGAGAGAAATATTGAAGTATATGGTGGTCCCAGTGACTTCTGATTAGCAATTCTTTATCTGAATCTAAACTGTAGTTGGATCAAATAGATCATATAACATTGGAGTGCCAATGAATTTGCCCCTTTTAATAGGGAGTGAACACTCCTTGTATCAATAAAATAACTTAAAGAGTTTTTAAAAAAATATTCAGTTCCATTCTTTCTAAATTTAAAAATTCAGAAATAATAACAGTAATCCAGAAAGTAGGAGGGTATTTAGAACAGAAAGGCCATACCCTGTTTAAGTTTTAAATAGTCTATGTCAGATGTGAACCTCTCATTCATTTACATTGGAATGTGTAGGTGAATGGATGACTAAGAAACAATAAAATCTGTCTCTCCTTAATTACCGTAGTTGCTCTCTGGAAGTGAGTTACCTTCCAAGAGGTAGAGAGCTGGTCTCTCAACACAAAACAATTGACAGAGAACTGTGGGACTGCACACCAACTGTAAGGCAGATTGCAGGGAATTGAGCTAGAAACTCTTCTAACGGTATTTTTTCAAGTTTTCATTACAATGGTTGTTTTCTTTCCAAAACCAAAGGTGGTGGTGGCTGGTGTGTGTGTGTGTGTGTGTGTGTGTGTGTTTTGTCCAGCATGGGTTTTCTACCTGGTTATGTGTCTGTCTTCCATAAAAGATCTTAGGAGTAACTTGGATCACTAAGGTGAAAATAGATGGCTCTGCTATTGGCCATAGCTGCGCGGGCATCTGCAACGTATGTGTATTTATAACATCCTGTATTACCTGCATCTTCACTAGATGTGTAGGAAGCAGTGAAGCCTCCATATGGCCTGGATCCATCGGTGAAATAAATGACTTTCATTGTAGTTCCTGAAGATTTGATCTCGTTGCTTACATTCACACTGCTACACAGCTTCTCAAGCTGGGGTGAGTTACTTCTAATGCCATTGAATATCTGTTGGAAAAATAATTTAATGTTGAGACATGCAGTCCATCTTATTAAGTATTTCCTAGCAGGTTACAGTCCTAGCCCAGACACACCTTCTTCTAAGGAAACTCTGTGCTAAAATGAATTCCTTAACAATGCGGGCTCCTAGCCCAGTGCCACAAACCACTATGTTACCCAGAGCACGTTTTGTGGCCTCAGGGTCATTTTGCTAAAGGAAACTACTGCTGTAATGCCCTCCTGCCATGTGGTGACAAATGAAAAACTGTTGTACTCTTTGCAACTGGTAACCACACTCTAAATGTAAAGTAGATATGTGATATGGTTACATCTTAACTCACAGAGTTCCCTGATGGGCAGTTTTTCTTAACGATGAACCAGGACCTTTGATATTTGGGATGAAGGCATAGGCATTAGTCTCTATCAATTTGAAATATATAATGACTCAAATATTTTTACATGCTTTGAAAAGTAATTTAAAAATCAATCTAAAATATCAATAATTCTTTCCTAATTGCTAATGGACTCAAGCTTCGATTTTTTTACTAATTTGAATTTTTAGAAATGGATTAGAGTATTGTTGACTCCAAAATATTAAACAATAACTCTAGTTATGCACATAGTTACAGTAATTGGCAAAGCATTATTTTGCTTCTGTACAAACCCAAGAGAATGTTTTAGCACGCCTGTTTACAGTTGAAGAAAGATCCAGAAATAACGAAACAATTGATTGACTGATACTTCCTGCTTTGAAAGAGGATCTGAATGGCTCACAATTAGAAATAGTGATTCAGAATATGACATAAGAGCTAGGGAGGAGAATGTACACCACAACAAGAGAGGTAAGCTGTTTTGTTAACTATAATTGATCATTAAATTTAGCTCTGTGGGAGTTTCTGGTTTAAAGTGTCTTGCAGCTCACAGGACCAGACTCAGCATTTTCTGTGATTTTGTGAGCACAGACGCACTGACAACAGGAACGCACAGCACGTGCCAGAACGAGAAGGGATTGCTGTCAACTATGGGCTAACGCAGCGGTCCTCAACCTGTGGGTCGTGACCCCTTTGGGGGTCGAACGACCCTGTCACAGGGGTCGCCTAAGACCCTCGGAAAACACGTATCAGATATTTACATGATGATTCATAACAGCAGCAACATGACAGTTATGAAGTAGCAACGAAATAATGTTACGGGGGTCCCCACAGCATGAGGAGCTGTATTAAAGGGTCGCGGCCTTAGGAAGGTTGAGGACCACTGGGCTAATGGAACACGTTGGACACCATGATCAGTGACCTTTAGCCTTGCCCCACTGTCTGCCCTGAACTCCGAATCACAACACCTGAAAATGGGGTAGGCATCCATTTACCATGTGAATTCCAGCTTTTAGAAGTAACTGGTGAGTTTCTACTCTCCTCCTCCATTTATGTTTGTACTCAGTAACTACAGCTCCCAGAAAACAACGAGGTAGGAAGGAGGCAAATGAGATTAACATACGCTCTAAAACTTGCTATAGACAGAAGTAAAACCAGGCACACAGCTCACTGCAGGGCACACCAGATGGGGTAGTTTTCCTCTTCTCCATCTAGACAGAGAGGCAGGCAGGCAGCTGGATTTGGAGGAACTGCGTGCTCAGGCCAGCTGGGTCAGGTGGCAGTCAAGAAGCAGTGTGCTAAGCCTGCGGGTCATAAGGGTTCCTCCTTCCTCTTTCTCTCCTTTTTTCCTTCCCCCCTCCCCTTCTCTCTCCTGTGAGCTCTCGTCCTCTCTCTCTCTCTCTCTCTCTCTCTCTCTCTCACACACACACACACATCCTCAAATAAATAAAAGGTGAGTAAAGGGCAAGTCTCATCCCTTTGCTTGGAGTCGAGTGAAGAAGAAACAAAACAAACATTAAATCTATAAAAACATATTTCAAGGAAAAAGAAGGTAAACATCATATTTAAGATTCAGAAAGACAATTAATTCTGAAATGCTTTCTTAGTTGGAGTTTTAACCTCCCCAGGAGAGAAGACCTCTAGATAGGACATCTATAGTTTCTGCTAATGAAATGGTCAAGTCCCCCTCTCTGTGACCTCCCATGAAGCTCCAGTCAGGCACACAAAGCTTCTGATTTCCACTTAGGACTTCATTCTTAAATACAAATGAACTGCCAAGGTCATCAGAAGGTTAGAGAAATGTCTAATGTCAAAGGCAGAGACCAATATGCATAAATAGGAAACAGAAACTTGAAGGAAATTTACCTCAAAAGAAGTAATATGATACTTCAAAATTATGTTCACATATGTATGTGAATGTATTGAATATATATAATATTTTGAAATATAAAATATAATCAAAGAATAAGAGCAAAATAAGGATAATTCTAGCTATATATGTTCTTAAAAACTTTATTACCCATGTCTACTTCCTCAGGAAGCTACACATACCCTACCAAAAAGAGAAAATTAACCAAGAAAGGGAAATGCTCATATCATGAAAACAGGTATCCAGCCCAGGAGAGGAGTGACGAGACCTGGAAATTTGATAGAGAAGAGAAATGCCAACATGGCAGCTGGCATCAGGCTTGCAGCTGATGAGCAAAGGCTCAAGGAAGGATACTGCGAAGGAAAATGAATGAAAATGATAGACATGCTTTATTATATAAGGCAGGGATGTACACTTGGAGTGGAAGAACAGTGAGGCATAGAAAACCAAGAAAATATAAAAAGAGCATATTATTATTACTTGGAAAGCAAACGCTACCACAGCACACTAGCTCACTAGCTGGCTCAGTTGGGAACGGTGTTTACAAAACCGTAACATGCAACCAATACCTCTGCCACAGCATTGTGGGGGGCAGTTGGGGGAGTATGTAAAGTGTGCACATGCCTGTGTACATTTGTGGTGGTGGTGGGGGGCTGGTTTGTGAAGAAAGCTAAATCCTCATCTTCCAGAGTTGGGTGCAGATAGATTATGTAATAGACTGAAAAATAAGTAAGTAGCAGAATAGAAATATTATTTTGAAATAATGACAGAAACTCCACAAGAAGTAGCTAAGAGAGTTGAAAGTGGACAGCCTTTGGCATCTATGAATTGGAGATAAGGAAATGAGAATGGTTAATAATTTGTGGTTATCACTGTACATTTTATTTTAATTACTGGAGTTCTAGAACTATGACTCTTCTCATCTTTTCTGTAGGGTATGTGAATATTCTGCTGGTTAAGATTCTTAATAATCATTACATTCCATGTGATATCAACTATGGAAACAATTTAAAAACCATTAGCATACTTGTCAAAATTTTAACAATGAATATGTAGAATTCCAAGTACTTTTACATTTTTTTATTTTCTGAACTATCCTAACTTCAGTCAAGAAGCTTCCATTATATTTATAATCAGAAAACTAGATTAAAATTGTATACAAATGAATTTATGTCCAATGGGTAAAAGTACATAACATTATTCATTGCCAAGAAAAGAAGATGCATCAAAATGTGGTACAGTGAAAGCAGTTAATTTTTTCCTACACCATCCCTGTCTCTATATATTCATTTGATAACAGGAAAAATGTTCCTTTAAAATAAGCAAGCATAGTCCAAGATTTCCTGGCTTTCAAATAAAACACTCGGTGTCCCATAGTTTCCAGTATCTGATTTTTCAAAACAACATTTCAGCCCTTCAGATATTAAAACTCAGCAAAATTTGAAGCTTGAATATAATCATTGGAAGGCACTGCACATGGCAGCAGCACACAAAGACGTTCCACATTTTTGAAGCTCACTACCCAACAGGAGACAGTTAAATGGAAAACAGAACGGGCTAATTTTTACAAAGGTAAGGACAGTACTCCACTATTTATTTCTTCATTCCACGACTGTTGTCACTGTCACGTGCCAGGCACCGGGGCCTCAGCAGTGAATGAACTGAGTGCGTGTCCTGATGGCGCTCATGTCCTGGTGGGGGGACCAGATAATAAACAGGCAACGAAATAAATATGTGGAACGTCGGCTGGTGTGAAATGCTGTGAAAAACAGCAACGTGGGGAAGGAGGGAGGCCACGGTGGGGTCCACGTAGTGCGGGGCGCTTGGGGAAGGCCTATGGATCCAGCCTTTGAGCAGAGAGCTGAATGGAGTGAGACAGGGGACCCGGCAGCCGGCCGGCAGAGGCAGCGGCGCACGCGAAGTGGCTGTGGGAGACCTCGGCACGCTCACGGAAGGCCAGTGTGGCCGCACCCCAGCGAGCAAAAGCGGAGGCGAGCCCGAGAGGACACGCAGGTGGGCACCTGGAGAGAGTCGGGACTTCCCTGAGTGAGCAGCATGATCCGGTTTCCATGAAAACCCATCGCCTGGGCTGCTGAGGTGAGAAGGGAGTCAAGGGCAGAAGTAGGGAGACCAGTTGGAAGTTATTAAAATGAACCCAAGAAGTGCATATGATAAGTAGTAGATTCTGGATCTTTTGTAGAGATACCGCCAGGGGGACTCGCTTACGGATGTAACGTAAGATGTGAGAGAAAGGGCTCCGAAACAGACATCCAGGTTTTTGACTTGAGCAACCACAAGGTTGCAATTGTTATTTCCTGAGATCACAGGAAGGGAGGACAGGTTGGATGGGGAAGGAGACGGACACTAATCTACAATCAATGCGGCGGCACACAGGCGCAGAGCTCTGCCATTGCACAGTTCAGCTTCTTTCACACCCACAGACTCCCTTGCTTTCTTCTGCTGAGGAAAGCTAAGACTGCGGAGGGTATATCTGAAAAGCACTTGAACTTGCAACACGGAGCCCAAGCAGCCACAACGGGGAGCCACTCAGTCCTTCCGGCAGAGAAGGGTAATCACGCAGGAACACTCAGTGCGTCACACTTGAGGCGGCTTGTCCTGTGGCTCTGATCCCGTTCAGCCATGTGCCACCCACAGGCTTAACTTTCTTTCCCGTTACCCAGTATTGTCATGTGTAATAATTATTTGCTCTTAAAATGTATCCGACCTATGACCCTGATGTATGTGGTGACAACTAACAGTCTCTTAGAACAGGTTTCACAAACCCAAGGGCTGTCCAGAAAGCATCCAGCCACGTCGTACGAAAAACAGAGGCAGTTATGGCTGGATTTTTTCCCAACAGCCTTCGTATGGCAGTTTACTGTGATTTTGTTCTATCTAAAATACTAGAATTTGTCTGAGACACTGAGAATACGCCCGACCTAGTTTTGTGACTATGGTTTATGGGTCAGTAAACGTCTGAAACAATGGACTATAACATCCCTCCTGGGGCGGGATACGTACTGTCACACTCTCACTGCTGCAGGACGGATGAGCTTGCAGCCTCAGGTTGTTGAAAGTTAGGGTGACCCGCCTTCCTTCCAGCACGGTGATCGTCCACACGCAGATCCGGCCATGAGGATTTGGGTTCGGGTAGTTGGGAGACGTGAATGTCCCACTGGGGCCCTGGAGATCCCCCCCACACTCTGAAGGGGAAAAAGACCCAAGAAGACTTTCAATTAAACCAAACTGACCCCTTCATTGCTCTTCCTTATCACTATAGGGGGGTGAGGACTTAGGCAGAACATTCGTAGCGTTGGGCATACTTTGCCATGGGTAACAGGTACGTCTTTGCCCAGATTTGGGGGTGGGGGGAATTAGGGTGCTCATTATACATGGGTAGTACTAATTCCGTAACGATAGAAATGTTTTAATTGTATTTTTGCTCATGAGTTAAAAGTGTAACTCTAGATAGAAATCAGTAACAATATTCATATGCAAAATAATACCCTGGAATATGATAATCAGGTTTTTTTAATATAAAAAAATTTTAACATAACATTTCTTGTATTTACCTTGTATCTGTTCTTGTATTTTGTAATTGTTACATAAAATTCTTTGTATCATTATATGTCAAAAAATAAATGCTGAAATTTCTTTATAATAGAAAAAACAAGTACTTAAACATAAAAAAATAAAAATTTGAATGAAAAAACTGAAACAAAAAATTTTTTTTGCCTGAAAGTTTGGGCCAAAAACGTGGGTGCACATTATACATGGAAGCACATTATACCCGGCAAAATATGGTACTTCCGGTCTTTAAGATTTGATCTGTGTTTCCATACGTGAGAGCTCACTGGCAGCCCTTTATCATCATGGTCCCAGAAACGTGAGAGACTAATACATGAGTCAGGAATCAGAGGGCTAAAGGAGCCATCTAATTTTCTCAGACAAGACCTTGGGTCATCAGGGACTTTGGAATGCAGATCTTGAGTAAGTGCAGGACCCATGGACTGGCCTTCTTCAGAGGCGTTTGCAGTACCACTCCCACCCCGTCACATCCCTCACAGTACTAGTCCCCTTCCTTTGTAGCACTGAAGTTTTGACTTTTCGCTTACTGGTGTGACTGTGTGATTGATGTCTGCCTCTCCCCTAATCTGTCAGGGCCATGATTTTTTCCCCCAACTTTATAAACACCCAGTGCCTAGCTTGGTGCCTACTCAGTGTAGGTGCTCAGTAATACATCCATGTTTTCATGAAGCGATGAACTTACCTTGCAAGCTGGATTCAAACCGTAGTCTGAATCCTGAGGCAGTTAGAGAGCCATCTGTGACAAACCTGACCAAAGCAACATTGCTGGAAGTGTCTATGCCATCAGGAATGGTGCTTCCGCAGTATCTGCCCAGTAGATTTCCTGTGAGAGTCAAATATTTATGAAAATGTAACCTCTGCTTGAGGCATCCTGCATGTATGAAGAAACTAATAAAACACAAGGCCCTGCCCATAAAGAAATAATAACCTCTGTCAGGAGAAGCAGGACAAGCATGAATAATAATCAATATACTCAAATACAGTAGACTCTTAGTTAACTGGCACCCATGCCAGATAAATGTAGCATTATTTCTTTGACCTTTTTTGCCAATTGCTCCAGAGAGAGTGCTGGTGGCTTAAGTTCCAGTTAACGGAGAGTCTGCTGTATATAAAGAGATGTTACAAAAACTGCTATTAATTAGAGTGAGGGCATCTCAGCGCCTATGAGGAAGGCTAGCTCATTTGGTTAAAGAAATGAACTGAGTGATAAGTGACCATCTCATATTATTTCCAGGCTGCATTACCCTTCGCTCTGCTCGCCCCTCAGATAACTGCACATGGCACTGGGAGAGGGGGTCCCAGCAGGAAGAGGACGTCTTCACTACAGTGTGGTCTCCAGGGTAAGCTACAGAAGGACATAGCGGGCTTTGGACGCCCATTGTTTATGGGTGAATCAAGAGAAGAAGAGAAAAGCTGGCACTGCCTAGAGCTGATTGGTCTGTGCTTTTTGGCAAAGAATAGACGTAGTTGCCCTTTCTGGGAGGTGAGGAAACTTCAGAGGCTGAGTGAGCACCTGTGAAAACTAACACTCCCCAAAACATGGCAGACATAGTTCACTGACCAGAGGTATGGTTTTCCCAGATCTCCACAAAGTCTTTGTCACAGCCAGAGGAATTCTGAAGGTTAAAGTCTTCAAAGTGCATGGTGAGATAGTGTCCTGAGGGACCCTGGAGATGCCACTGACAGACTAAATTGTCTGTGTATGGAAGTGTGGGATATCCGAGGCTTTCGATGACACCACTTTGCCCTGTCACTGTTCCCCCACACTGGGCTGCAAAAAAACAAAAAGCAATATTCCATCACAGGGTTTTTTTCTAAATTTCACTAGCATTTGATAACTTTGTGCCAAATGAATATGAATTAAAATTTTAAAAATTCTGAAAATGTTTGGTTAGTGCTTCCCTTATCATTGGAAATCTATTATTCAAGGCAAGACAAATGATACCCCACTTTGCATCCAAATGGCAGACTGGAATACTGGAGAATGGCATATTCTGTAAAAACTCCCGTGGGAAACCACGTAAGAGCTAGTCGTCACAAGTGGGTTTCATTTCAGGAACCAACGGACAGACGGGGAGGGCCTGCCCGGTGGTACCCCGTGCGGCACGGAGTCCCGGTCAGCTGGGAAGGGCGCTGTGGGTCACCAGCGAGGCCCGCCGCTCCCAGCACAACTTCACGTTGTCCTGCAGAGACTGGTCTTTTAGGGCCGTGAAAATTATTCTCCAACTATTTCCCATTCGGTGCGTGTGACAGAATGCATTACCTACAAATTGCCTCGGGCTATGAAACCACCTAGGGTGCAGGTTGAATGGGGTTACCACTAGGCTTTCTGAGTTCGGGCTGTATTACATACTCGGTGTCCAGACCCACCTTCAAGCCTACGTCATTGTGACCACATTAGAGTGAACCTTCAGTATGCATATTTATTGCTCATTTTTTAAGTACAGAAATCAAAAAACACTGAAGAGATAGTATTTTTTATCTACTGACTGATTTGGCACTAGAGACTTAGCTAGGGAAAAACATCTCAATTATCTGTTATAATGACAAGGAGTTCAAAATCACTGTTCCAGTGTAGTTAGTCATTACTAAAGAGTTTTACTATTTAAAATAATATTATACATATATCATGATGAGGGGAAGAAAAAAGAATTTGATTTAGCTGAATATGTTTTTCACAAACAAGTTAGGAAAAATACAAAACATTCATATTTACTAAAAAGAGTGCTTGGAAATGGAAATCAAAGTCAAAATTTAAGTTAATAAATGACTTTGGTTTTAAATATTTATATTTCCTACCTGCTTTTATCATTAAAATTAGATAGAAAGACTTGTTTTAAAATGGTGTGATTTAAAAAAAAGTTTTAATGTATACTTATTCTATCACTACTTTCTTATTAAATATAAAAAGTGTTGTTACCTATAGAATACTTGGCCTTAAATCCCGCATGTGTGGAGCTGCTGTCAGATCGAAACCTCAAATACATCACTTCTCCTGAGGACACCTGACTACTGGGCAAAGATGTCCCACAAAACTTGGAAATCATTGGTGCATCTGAATCAGCTCCATCTCGCAGCTCAAGATAACTGGACACACAGCTGAAGCGGAAGAAAATTCTGTTTAATATATAAAATCATGACTTTGACATAGTTTGTTAAAAAAAGACTTCACTACCTTTCTCCCAGGGCATTGTGAAACCCTCATTTCTGGAACACAAGAGACTTCGACAGTCAATTTAAGCGATGTATCACTTGGCAATACTGTATAATATTTGTCCTAACTATAGTATACCCTTTGCTTAGTAGCTCAAAAAGATAGGTTTTATAGGTACTGCACTGAAGAGTATACTTGCCTTTTACATCCTGTATTAGTTTAACAAATATAAAATTCATTCTCAAATTAACCCCTAGGAATATCAGAAAACCAAGTCTTTTGTTTCACATGATGATTTGAACACGTGAAAGTGAGGGTCCTTATGACTGATTACATGTAGTTCTGAATCCTCGCTCTGGAAATCACATCCCTGTCTCGCTCTCTACACCCCTCAGAGACCTAGCCTCTCCCCCTGATAACCAATATGCCCCTAATGGTCACATGGTCCAGATCTCCAACAGGCTAAAGACAACATCCTGACCTCAGTTATATTTTAGTTCCTGAGCCTTAAGGTGGAACAACTCCCCAGTTACTTTTTCTACGAGACCAGACAGAGGGACTGTGGAAAAGACATCAGAACTGTCCTCAAGACCTGACGAAATGATTCATTACCCTTACCTCACCTCTGACCAATCAGCTCCCAGCATGACCCCAAAGCCCCTCTAACCCCCAGTAGGTTGTGATTTTGCCCTGTAGAATCTGTAACCTGCCCCCCATGGGGAGTTCACTCTTTGGAGCATTAGCTTCCTGCTCTCCTCCAAGGCTCCGTTCATGATAAAATAGCCCAGATTTCTCCACAGTGTTTAGAGTTTGGCTCTGCTAGCGCCGGGTGGGCGAGCTCTTTCTGTTCTATAACAACATCTCACGTGACAAAGATGAGCTCCCCTTGATGTCTCTGTGACCTAGGCTAATGGAGAGCCTTGGCTGGAATTTTCTGTGTCCATAAAAGAGGGCAAGCATTTACCCAATATTTCCTGAAAAAGTCAATGAGCCAATTAACATTCAGTGAGCAGGAGAGTGGAATTATGTGAGGTGCCCAGAAAAGGCAAGCAAATCTCTCGTATCTAAGTTTTGTACCACACACACACATTCATACAAAGGTGTACGGACTTTTGTTACGTAAAGGAAAAAATACAGATTTGTTTCTTCAGTCTATACAGTTATTCCCTTTGTGTTCAACAAAGTAAGTCTTACTTTCTGGTATTAATCTTTCAGAATTCTTATTAAATAGAGATTAGGAATTGTATTGTGCTTGCTTTAGTTCTGTATCCGACAATGGTGACCCTGGTGTCACATAATACAAATTTCCATTTGTTAAACAGGTATTTTATCATTTTATGACCTTGAGTATGAGGCTGGGCAAATAAATACTCATCTACCAGGGACACTGTATTTTTCCTGTGGGAGGAAGAACAGATCACATAAATCTCAAACAGCCATTCTCAGTGTCTCATGGAAGAGACGGTCACGAAGGACAACCTCTGTGTACAGAATGCTCAGTGGACGGAGGAGCGGCTGGCAGGGAACGTTTTTAGGCTGGAGGTGTTAAGCATGTCCCTTCTCCATCCCCAGGTCTCCCACGCAGTGCATGTGGCTGAGACAAGAAGCAGGATGTGGCAGCTAAAAACTACTAACTCGGGGTAGGGAGAAAAACTGCACGGAGGTGACCTACTTGGGGGTGACTTCGATATGGAATGGGTCTTCAAACTGCAGCCTCACGAGCTTTCCGGGGGGCGCAGCGATGAGCCAGACGCAATCGGCGTGCTGGGGATAGTTGTCCGGGTGGTCGGGGGAGGTCACGTACCCAGCCGAGTCCGCGTCGTGGATGTAGATGTTGCCCCCACAAGCTGTCAGGAAACACAGTGAAATCAATCTGCAGCCCGGAGAAAGGATGCAGTCAACTGCCACCACCCTTTCTAAAAGTGTCTTCACCTGTCTTCCTAATCTCCATTTCCTTCCGTCGGAAATTCTCCTCCTTTACTTTTTAAGCACATACCTTCTCCATTTGCCGTGAAGAGAGCCACCGAGTGTCACTGATACATTCTCTCCGGAAATGTCGCTCTTCCTTAAAGCCGTGACCAGGATTACGGCGCACCGCGCACGTAGTACAAGGTCAGGGAAGCAGCGCCGTGCACACAGACCACCACACAGACAAGCACGTGAGCGCTCCCAGGAGTGTCCACTTACTGCTCGGTTCAGTGGGACCAGGAGGGGTCCTGATCCTGATATTGAAACACTAAGCAGGTGCATGTGTGCACAATTCTGCAGGCATTCACTCACGTCGCTTCGAAATAGAGATGCACTTGAAGAGCAAGAGCCGAATGGCATGAGAGGACTCATTAGCCCGTTTTTGCAAGAAGACAAATGAGCTTTACGTAGCGATACTTTTCTGAAAGACCAAAGTATTACGGAAAACTACTTCCCTTTTATAAGTGAACAATTTGGGGCAATCTCAGCACACAAACCAAAAAACTGGATACTCACAATGCCAGTAAAATCAAGCTGTTGAGTAACTTAACCCTTAAGCATCCTGGATCTACTAAATGCTACTAACAATTATTTCTGCTGCCATTCATCCAGCTGTCGTGGCCTGAGCTCTGTCGTTACCCAGAACCGCAAACTCCTTGGAAGCCGCCGACTCCCTCACCCCTGCTCCCCCATTCAGACCCCCGTGCACAACCCCCGCCTGTGCTTGTATTCAGCTTAAACCCTTCCTGGAAATCGATGCCATTACACGTGCAGGTCCTCCAGGCTCGACACTGCCCAGCAACCCTCTCGTTTTTTAAAAACATAAATTACAACTATTTGAAATTTGCCTGTCCTCCCCAACCCCTTCATTCTTCTCATTCCCTCTCTAATCTCAACACACGACCTTGAGTTCTCCTTCAGAAAGAAAGAAGACACCGGAGAGAACTCCCTCGACCTGTTACCACCCTGAGTGCGCGCGTCCCTCTCTCTGCCCTCCTTTGCCCCCCTGCATCTCAGTCAGGGTGCCACTCCTCTGTCTTCCCAGGGGCCCTGCCCTGTGCAATCCCTCCACTGGCCTTAGGGTGCTCATCTCCCCCCTCTCTTTCTCTCTCCAACCCCTCCTCCTTGCTTCTTTAAACTTCCCACGTAAACACAGCTCAGGTCATGTGCAGACACTTTATTTACTTCCTCACCACCCTCTTTCTTCATCCTCTTCCTCCTCCCTTCCCTTTGCAGCCCTGCAGCAGCATTCCTCTGCAGGTCTCCACCGGCCTCCCAGCCGTGTCCCCGAAGGTCCTCACTAGCCTTTATTCTACATCCACAGCATTTAACACGGTCGGTCCCTCCTCCCGTCTTTCCCTTGTTTCTTGGACATAAGCTCCTCTTCTTGTGTCGCTCTCACCATTCCTCCTTTGGTCCTTGCGTGCCTCTTTCCAGGCCTTTCCTAGCATCTCCCTATGGGCCCTTCAACGTCCCAGTCTAAAGAACTTACAACCAGTCTGCTAAGGATTCCCATATTTTTAGATTCAGTCCAGATGCCTCTTTGGACCCTCAGACTCCCGGCCCAGCAGCCGAGGGGATATACCCAATGGATGAATACGTCCCAAACTGCCCTGATTTTCTACTCACCACCCAGAGCTCCACAGATGAGCTAATGGTGTGTCATCTCCCCTTCTTCCCGACTCCCCGCCCACCTTCACTGCCGTATATTTTTGCTTATTACTTTTTACAGGACATGACATACTATACATGTTATGTATTATCTGTGCTTTAACACGAAAAGCAAGCTCCATGAGGACATAAATTTTGTTTGTTTACTGCTATCTCCCCAGAACCTAGGATAGTGTTTGTCTGACGGCAAGGTCTTAATAAATGTCTGTGGCATAAAAGGAGCCATGCAGCCCGAGACCTGGGCCATCCACGGTGCCTCCCCCACGTCCCCCCCTTTTCCACACTCAGTGACCTGCGAACCCACTAGTTCCATGTCAGGAGTACCTCTCAGTGTGCCCTCTCCTCCACATCCAAGGCCATCGCCTCAGGGCAGGACCTACTGACGTTTTCCTGAATTACTCTTCCCTCCGAGGTGTTTGCAGTGCTGCCGCCACACTCGTGTTCCTAATCTGAATGTGCCACTCATACTTCGCATTAAAATCTTCAAGGACTCCCCACTGCCCTCCAGTTAAGCTCCTCATTCCCTGTGGTGGCAGCTACAGTGCCCAGCATTACGGTTCCTGCCCGCGTGTCACCATCACGTCTGCCTCTCGCTGACGCTGTTCTCCTCCAGCAGTAGGGAATTCTTCCATGTCCTTTGATCTGCCTCCTTATCACATAACCATGGAGACTTCACGTGTTGTCACACTTCTCCCTCACTGACTGGCAAATCCCTATTTATCCCCTCCCTCTGGGAGAATGCCTCGGTTCGGTAGGGGAGCTGGGAGCTTCCCCCACGTGTTCACCCGGCCCCCGAGGCCTTCCTCTACCTGGCACTGATCACGCCGCGCTCTAATGGTGCCTTTGCTTGCCCAGCTCCTCCACCGTACCAGAAACTCCCTCACAAAATTTGGTAGATTGCAAGATGTGAAGCGCTGTGTAAATGTTCGGTTAATTAATTAATAATCCAATTAATAACAGGAAAATAAAATAAGAAGCACTGAGCATAGGAACGTGCAAACCTCAATCAACCTTACGAAAGGACTGTCTCTGGGGAAAGGACGGCATAGAAGTAGGCGAATGGGGTGTCAAAAGGTGTTCCCCAGTGCCATATGGTAAATGGTCGTGGCACAGACGTAGGTGTGGTGGGAAGACGGATGGAGAGAAGTAGAGGGCTGACTGCAGCTAGGGAAAACAGTCAAACGAGAAAGTTGGGAGAAATGAGGGTGATTATATTGTCGGGGCTGCCCAGCAATAGGTTTTGAAATCAAAGGACTTTAAAGGCCAATATTGAGGGCAGAAAGATGGGGAGAAGGTAAGTGGCCCCACCATTCTTACATGAATAGAGGGTCCACAAAGGAATTAAAAAGTCATAGACTCTGCAAATAGACCCTTAGGGTATCGGAATTCCCACTACATGTTGATTTTACCGAAGGGGCTGAAGTCTCCTCACGACACAAGGGCACGATTACGCTATCCAGTCTCTGGACCAGGTGAGATCCTCCCCTCCTGACTCAGCAGCGAAGCTCAGCGCAGAGGCAGGGAGGGGCGAGAAACTCCTGACCGACCCCAGGATGTAACAATGGAGCCATGTGTGCTGGGAAGTGACAAAAGCACACACCCTGTTGTCATGGACACCACTCACCCTGTCGTCATGGACCCTACTCGAGCTATTAGATGGTTTTCTGTGTCAGTTGGTGGAGACTCATTTCTTCTCCAAAATGAAGACATTATGCTGATGTGTGACATCTCCGTATTTGGGAGAATGTACAATAAAACATATTAATGTGTACTTTAAAGTATATTCAGAAATCTGAGATTGAGATCATAGGATTATACTGAAATCCACATTATCTAACTTGGGAGGGACGGGGACAAGCAAAGACATACTCTCTACTGATACTACTCCCTTGTTTGAAGCTATGCTTATTTACTTATTTATCACATTAAACACTGTGTAAAAATAAATGTCACAAAAATTAAGTCAATACAGTAGAATTAAATATAATTATAATCAAGTATAGCTAAGTAAAGGTAATTAAGTAATGATCACTACTGTAATATATAATTAAGTGGATAATAGTAGAATCAGAAGATTATGTTTTCACTTAAAAGGAAATGCACAATGATTAAAAAAACAACGTAATTATCATTCTTAGTGTTTCCATAATTGAATGTAACTTATTATTAGACATTTTATAACAGAGAAGTCTAGGGAATTTCAGGGGATCATTAAGATCAGTGCAATTCACATGCACGGAAAATTTTACTTCATCTTCTTGTTATGTGGCCTCGCAAAAATCTAAGCCTCGTTTTACTTATTGTAGAATAGAAACAATGATACTCTCCTTTAAAAAACAATTACGAGATATTGAATGTATCAAGCATAAACTACGTGCTTGCTAATAGGTAGCCATTTTTATTAACATTATTAACTCTTAGTTCAGAAAAGAAAACTATGTTTTTTTTTTTTCCTCAAATTCACTGAAGACCAGCAATAGCAGGAAACGTACAGATGTTGTTCTCAATGAAAATACTTACCCAAACTCTTTGCCTCATATTTAATCTTAAATCCTTGCCCTCCGTTACTATTATCAGAAATAAACTGAACAAGCATCTGATTATCTGAGGTGAACAGAGTGGATGCAGGACGACTGCCACACAGATGACCGTTTCCTCCGTGGGGTCCCAAGGGTGGAGAGTGGATATCAGGTCCATTTTTTAGCTGTAAACACAAATCAAAATTGCACAAAATCCCTCATATTGATAAGATGGAATACAAGTGTTCTATCGATTTATGCCCTAGGACAGAAAAGTCACTGTTTTGTTTTCTGAATGGAGTCTGCAGAAAAAAATGTAACTAGAAAACATAGCAAACAAGACCTACCACCAAGTAATCCCCCTGGTTACAAGAAGAGTCGCTATTTGGAATCTGGAAGGGCTGTTCAAAATGGACAGCAATGGTCAGACCACTCTGAACCAGGACGTGCCAGGAGCAGTTGAGGTTGGGAGGGTAGGTCTCTGGATAGTTGGGTGATATGATAATCCCTCTGTCTGCATGCAAATATCCACCACAACCTTTCCAGGAAGAAACAAAAAAAAATTCATTTTTTAATTGGGAAATTAAAGAAACTCTTCAACATTTACAACTGGAGTTTTAGGCTTTCTTGTTTTCTTGTTCAAAGTTAGGCAATAGAAACATGGTTTGAAACTGGGGCCATATCCTGGGAGATGATTAGCACAACAGGTATTTGTTGAGCACACACTATCGGGTACTCATTGTGGTGGTGTTGCTAAGGTTGGGATAGGCAAGTAAGCAGCAGAGACAAATGATTTACTTTCAGGAAACTTACTTTATAGGTAAGACATACAATAGACATATATATAATATGTGAGAGGGGGAGAAGTTCTACAAAGTAAAAGGAACGAGGAGAGGTGTAATGGTAAGATCTTGTCTGAGAAAGTTAGAGAAGGCCACATTGTTGGGGTAACGCCTGATCAGGACCTGAATGCAATGAGGGATCGAGCCGCCAGGCTCTGCGAGAGAAGAGCATTCCAGGCCAGAAAGAGTTGGAGAGAACGCGTGAATGTCAGAATGGATGAAGCAGAGTTGGAAATCCAAAAGGTTGCAAGGTCGGTCATACAGGAAACCAAAAGGACTGATTTTTGATAAGAGGACGACATTAAAAGGTTTTGAGCATCAGAATGGCATGAGCTCATTTAAATTTTAAAATAATCACCTTGTCACAATACTTAGACTGCAGGAGGGGCAATGAGAAGCCAACGCAGGGTCCCCACGAAAGGGGAGATCTCTTAAGTCCGAGGAGATGCCTGGGCCAGGATGCTAAGGCAGAGATGGCGGCAAGTGGTTGGAATCCAGGTATATCGTGAGGGTAGAGCCACCTTGATTTGTCGATGGTTAGGGTTTATGGATTGAGAAAAGACTCAAGAATCACGCCGACCTTTACGGCTTAAATAACAAGAATGTCCTTTCCACTTCCTAAACCTGGTCTGAGAAAGGTTGGGGAGGGGCGGTGGGACATGGTGGGGGTCCAGACTTCCGTTTTCCACGTGGTAACTTCCTGTTCTGGGCTGTTGCGCGCACGTACGTGGATACGTGAGAGGTCGGCAGCTGAGGAAAGGTCGTGGGTGGAACAGGCTTTATTTTACCAGTCACCAGGGACGGAGAGGCTCGTCTGTGAGTGAGTGCAGAGAGCTCACACCACGAGTTACGATGCGGGGCAGTTTACCTGCCGTCTGTCTATTCCAAAGCCCATTCTCAAAAACCTCTCTGCAGCCCGCCTGCCTGGTGTGCAAGGAAGACATTTATCGCCGGATGCACCCCACTCTATAAAAGGCATACCGAAGAGTGGAGACATTATTAATTTTGAATGTCCAGATTGATCATCTACTTTGAAAGGATGTCCTTCGGTTAAAAATATGACAGTCTTTTGATATTCCATATCCCGTGGACTACTTTTTGAACTTTAATCTAATTTGGTCTTAAAGATATTATTGGATTTCACACTTTGTCAAGTTTTGAAAGTCTCAATCATACTACGCATGATAGCCTGCCGTATACTATGTGCATTCTCTGGCTTGTCAAATGCATATATCAAGAGCATCAAACTCTTCCTGCCACCCTTCAAATGAATTATTTCAACCGCGGGATTTATGAGGGTATCATCTCTATTACTTTGACTCGCTATTTGTTAGCCTGACCATAACTCTGACTTATTTCTCCTTTGATGCATTATGGCTTTGTTTTATCTCTTGGCTCCAACCCACAGTGAGGTTGAAAAATTGTTTGAAAGATTTTACTCTTGTGCCTCCTGTGGAGGGAAGATGCCCGACCCAGAGACCTGCAGGCATGGGGTCCTCTTGTACAACTTGGTCACAGTGTTCGGATCAGGACTCAGTACCTGACGTGAGGATAGCGATCCAGAGACTGGGCAGACCCCTGTACTCTGACTTACAATAAACCTGTGTGCTGACATGAAAAAAACGAGTGGAGTATATCAGGGAAAGAACAACAGATAGGTGAGATGAAATGATATGCGACTAAAAGAAATGAAAACAAACTCTTACTTTTGTGGAAGGATGCATTAAAGCCCGCCCTGGTTACACTCATGTCCGAGGTGAACTGGATCCACATGTACTCTCCAGTGGACCGGATGGGGCCAGGGATCTCTCTGCCAC
Organism: Lyroderma lyra; assembly: GCA_004026885.1. Classification (NCBI taxonomy): domain Eukaryota; kingdom Metazoa; phylum Chordata; class Mammalia; order Chiroptera; family Megadermatidae; genus Lyroderma; species Lyroderma lyra. The sequence continues at coordinate 220,081 of PVJL010001081.1, read as the reverse complement.
AGAGAACTGCTAGCTCCTGGGCCACGTCACTGTCTCCTACGACCAAAAAACAGGGCAACATCAGTGCGAAAATACGGAGCCTTCGGAATCTCTGCCACCATCGTTTGCAGCCCGGCCGAAGTGGCTCGCGTGTCTTTCTCAGAGTGTCGGCATACATCCCTAGGACAGAGCAGGATTCTCAAGTATTATACAAAGACCCCCAGGGCCCACGTCATTCCGGCTCCGGTTTCCCACGGTGCAGGCTGTCTGATAAAGACTTCTCTGACGGTCCCCACCGTCTTTCTAAAAACTGGCCTACAGTTCTTCCGGACACTAACACTCAAAATCAGGGTGCGTGGGATGGTGTGTGACCCGTGCTGATGCGTGCGTTAGACATGGAGCTACATTATTCTGATTGCTGAAGGTCAAGTTTCTGAAAGAGAGAAAAGGTTGGTTCTCCAGCATCCGATCCTGAATTGATGTGATGAGGTCATTTGCCGAGGTGGGTGCCTGTGGCTCCAGAGGTGCTTTTCTTGTTTTTATCCTTCATTTGTTTGCTGTTATTCACTTGTTTTGCTGTGAAAAGAACACATGTCCGTGTGCGGAAAATGAGAAAAAATAGCTTTAGCAAGTGTGCTTCTTCTTCAGAGACACGAAGGACAGCGGGGTCACCTCACGGCCCTCTTTCCTTGGAAGTGAAGTGTCAGTCAAAGCAACTATACCAGTCAAAGCTGGAATGGAGCAAAGGGGACGACAACAGACTTGGATTCCCCAGCTGGGAAAACACACTGCTTTATCCCTAAGGCAGAGAATTAATTCATTTCAAGCTTATGAAAGAAAAAAATAGAATATGAGACATGAAGAAATTTGCCTTTTCACACAACCAGCAAAATGAATACTTTTTACATTGACCACTACCTAAAACTCACTCAGGATCAACTACTCACAAAACAAGTTATTTTCTGTAATTACAAGTGTAATGGCATAGCTATAAATACAAGATGCTTGAAAAGGCATTCTTTGGAGGGTTTCTGATGTATGGAAACTTTTGTATTCTTTACAATTCAAAATTTGTCTAACTCCTTTTGCATTTACCTTCAATATGCTAATTTGTTACATATTGTACCCCAAATTGTCTTTTTGTTGACTTATTCTCTATCAGTATTGCCAGATTTTGAAGTTATTATGGTTTGTTAATTATTTCATATGTGTATATTTTATCTCTCAGTGAGACTAGGAAGGGGTTACTGATTTTGATCTCTTTTCTAAACTTTACCCAGACTGATGAAACAATATTTATCTCTAATAATTACTTACCAATTAACTAAATGATTTGGGAGATAACCCAATAACCACAAGATGGTTTGTCCCCCTCAACCCCCGGGTAGTCATAATAAATACTGCAGTATTTCTAGAGCTTTCCACAACTTCCACATATGGATTGTAATGGGGATGAATCTGATCTTTACAGGGATGGGCAAGTCAAGGAGCAGGAAAGGACTAGAAGGTGACTTGGTGATTCTTTCCCTAGTCCAACATCCTCATTTGGGAGATGTGGAATCTGTGGCCCCAAGATTACTAGTAGCTGACATTTACTGAGCAATTACTGACAACTTTGAGTGTTTTACATGTAATACCTGGTTTTGTCTTCACAACAACACTATTAGGTATGACTATTATCCCCATTTTGTAGACAGGAGACAGTCTTAGAGGGGATAGATAATTTGCTTAAGGGCATAGAGCATAGAAAGCAGCAAGAGTTTGAAACCTTGGCCAGTCACTCCAGATGCCCAAACTATGCTATTAAATGATTTATTTAAAGTTATAAAGTCAAAGCTAGGAATAAAAAGGTGATGGATTTTTGATACAATTTCTCTCTCTCCCTTCCTTTCTTAGGCCCAGTGTAGTTTCATAGAACCCCCGTTTGTGGAGATCTTTGGTTACAAAATTGGTTAGTTCATAGTTTGGAGAAAACTCAGTTTTGCAAAATGACAACTCTGCAAAATTCATAAGTAGGTGGGAGGATGATTCAACTTTCCCCCCAAAAAGCCACAGGGATCTCTCTGAGGGGCTCAGGGATGTCCACAGCCATCCTAGGACCAAGAGAATGTGACGGCTGGCCAAGTATCACTGCTAGTGGCCAACTGGCCCTGATAGTAGCTTCTGAATGTCCTTGCTGGAACAAAAAGCAACTCAATAAAAGTGATTTTAAAAAATACAAACATGATTTACCCATGAATACAGTCATGTACTGAAAATATTTTTAGTTTCTAATGGGGTCTGAACAATCAGAATATGTCTGCAAGGGCACACAAGATTTATTACATGATTAATTAAAAAATTTAATATCCACAGGAATGCCCTCACGTGAGGAAAGATGATAGTTCTTCTGGGCAATATGCTGATAGCTGATTGTTGATAAAAAAATTGGTGGTGGGGGGGAGTTATAATTTATCATCTCACCCTGCTTGTATGATTGAGTCTTTACTTAGGGTCCAGCTTCCACACGTGGAAAATGAAGCACCTCTACCATTAGATTTTTCTCACAATACTTCACGTGGGCCTAAGGGAACCAAGAGCTTGTACACTAGCAAACTATAGGCCGAAAGCAAACACATGTTTTGTTTATTTAATCCAAAAAATGCTCTGAAACATTTTTCATTAATTGCCAAAATTTAACAATTGGGAGATTCATAGAAAATTCTATATTTCTCATGTCTCTTGAAAAATAAGATCCGTAATACTGAGCCTGCACTCGTAATGACTGCCCCTTTAATTGTGTTCTCCAGTCTAACACTTCGCTGGTCGTGTTACCTGTTGTCCAGGCAGGCAAGTGAGACTGCAATACCTAGGATGGACAGGAGGGGTTCTCAGAGTCACCTGGAGGCAGGGGACTAGTCAGGAAAGTAAAGCACCCTGTATACAGCGCAAAAATCTAAGGAGGTGCCCAAGACCTCAGAAATCAAGATAAATACTATTTTAGAGCAATATTTTAAAAGTGAATTTAATGTAAAATGAACAAAATACTACAATTTTAAATAAAGACAGGGTCTTACTCTGCGCTCTGATCTTGCCCTAAAACTGGCCCTCCCTGGAGGCCTTTCTATATCACAGATTTGGGACCCATTCGGAGAGTCTCTAGTTTAGTAGGTCTGGGTTGGGCTACTAAGTTGCATTTTTGGTAGGTTCCCAGGGGATGGGAACCACACTGTGAGAAACACTGCTCAGAGGACACAAGCTCCCTGTTCCTCTCAGTCCTGTGCAAACTGTGACGCACAGCTTTATACATGTTGCATATTAAGATTTTCCCCCTTGTTGTTCAGTGCATAGCCACACCACACCTGTGCAGAGAGGAAAAGGTGAGAAGAATATGAGCCCTTAACTCTACCCATCTACCCAGAGATGACGTAGACAAAGGGAACTGAATACATCACAATGAGAAATGTTCTCCGTACTTGCATCTTAACGTCATCGGTACAAAATACCAAGATTTGTTTCCAAGGCCTTTCCATAAGAAAGCAGCACTACTTGGCAACTTAGACTACTGTTTCCTACTTCTGTCTCCTCTCAGGCATGAATGCCCTCCCTCACACAGTGTGAGGGTGATTTTGCTACAGGCAATGTCATAGCTCCCTTACGTTCTTCAGAAACTGGAGCCAGTTCTAGAATTTGATGTCTTCCTTGACCATGACACCTGGGAAATTCCAAGTATGATTCTGACTGCATGTCACTACATAAGTGTCAGGTGGGAACTTGGTAGCATTTTTGTTTAGTTGTTTGGTTTTGTTTTTAATGTTTCTCACCATCTCGTATCACGAGTTTATCATAGCTGCATGTTCTGTGAGGCTCAATGTCCATGGAGAGGATGCTGAGCTCCACCGTGGAATCGGGAGCCTGGATAAGCCACGTGCAGTCAGCCTTGTTACCGTAGCTGTCAGGCCAGCCAGGGGAGAAGAGAAAGATTGGCAGCTCGCCCGTCCTCAGGAACCCACCGCAAGCACCTGCAGGAGGACAGGCGACGTCTTTGAAACATCTGGGTGGCAAAGAAAGGAGCACTCTCGCTTTAAGTGCCAGTCCCGTGATGAAACGAACCAACCCATTAAAACAATTTTCTCAAAGAAATCTTTAACTATTTTATTGAACCCACTGATTAAGACAGCTGTGATGAACATCATTTTAATTTTTATGAAGAAAAACACACTGGATTGTACTTTAGTCACCATAATTTTGCCGCACCACCCATTCATTAGTGAGTGCCTATGATTTGGTAAGCACAAAGTCCATGCAGAAGACCCCATTATTATTATTGTCTAGGTAGAACTCTGTTCGTGTTTCCTACATATTTTAATCTTTACATTTTAGTATAGCTAGTCATCATATATTTTATATCTAGGCAATATTGAAATAATTTTCAATTTGGTAAAATAAAATATTCACAAAAGCACATGAGCTTATAATAACAGCCTTTCATTATTTTCATTTAATTTTTTTTAAATAAAAGCTTTATTGAGCTATATTATTCACTACCATAAAACTTACCCTTTTGAAGCGTACAATTCAGTGGTTTTTAGTATATTCACAAAGTTCTGCAACCATTGCTGCTACCTAATCTTAGAACATTTCCCCCACTATAGAAAGAAACTCCATACCCATTACCACTGATTCTCTATTATCCACTCTACTGGTGCACTGAAATCACTAATCTGCTTTCTATCTCTATGGCCTTGCCTATTCAGTGTATTTCCTATAAATATAATCATACAATATGTGGCCTTTTGTGACTGACTCCATTCACTTAGCATAACGTTTCAAGGTTCATCCATAGTCTAGCCTGTATCAGTACTTCCTTCATTTTAAGGCTGAATATACCACACTTAGTTTTGCCGCTCACCAGTTTGACATTCAGCTTGGTTCCCCTTTCACACTATTGTGAATGATGCTTCTATAAACATCCAGGTATAAATTTTTATGTGGATGCACATTTTCATTTCTCTTAGGTATATAACTACAAGTGGAATTGCCAGATCATATGAGAACACCATGTTTCAGTTTTTGAGAAACGGCTACACATTTGAGATCCCCACCAGCAGTGCACAAGGGTTGCTACTTGACATTCCTTCTGATGACTCTAGTATGCATTAGGCTCCTTTTCCTTCAGTAGCTATTTTTGCTGCCTGTTCTTCCTAGTTTGTCATTTAATTACTATAGTTATTTAATTTTATGTTCCACATATGAGTGGAATCGTGTAGTTCTTGTTTTTTTCTGTCTGGTTTATTTCACTTAGCATGAGGATCTCAAGACCCATCCATGTTGTTATTTAACTAGACTGACCAGGTTCACTGTTTGAAATGGGACAGAAAACAACGGTACTGTCCCCTTGCAAATGGTATGTATGGTCAGCCTACTGACACCTTGAATTTAGCCCAGTGAGACTAGGCTGACCATTCGTACCATTTGAAATGGACAGGACCGTTGTTTTGTTTCCTGTTTAAGAAGGTACATCTGGTCAGCCTATATGTAACTGACATAATGAAGGCTTTATCTTTCCCAATCATGTATTTTAAGTTCTTAGAGAGTATATCTTGGTTTTTTTCTTAGTCACTGTATACTTATTCCAGTATATCTATAATAAATCCCCAATAAATATTTGTTGCATTAAGTATATGTATGCATTAGAAGTGTTAATACAATGTTCAATATCCATGTTAATATATTTGAAAATATCAAGCTTTTCTTTCATTTTAATGAAACTTTCAGAATGTGATGTCACTATGTGATACTCATTTATACTCTCTACATAACTAATAAATTATAAAATCTTCTCACCCTCTTACTTTAACCTTTCCTTGTTCTTGGTTAAGAAAAATGAGATTTATGTTATTATAGTTACTCATCTCCTTAAATTACATAATTATACAATACATGTTTGAGAAGTTGTTATTTTTTTGTGTACTAAATTGTATTTGCTCATATAATGTTTTGCATGAGTGATGCCTTCTCTAATTTGAGATTTGTGGATCTAAATAAAGATTAACTCTAATTTACTTATAAGAGCTATTCAGACTTAAATGGGTAGCTCTAAATTACATTTGGCAATCTTGCTGATGGCTGTTTGGTCTTAGAGAAATAGATTAACATTTTAAGGAAGAGATTCACACTCAATGTTTGGAAGGGACCTTATAAGGACCTTATTACAACTCAGAACAGAATACTAAGGGGCATGAAATAAGTAAGTATAAATTACACCTGTATCAATGAACTCTGCTGCTACAAATTCCTAAGAAGTTAGATGTAAATAGAACCTAATCATTAGGATTTGTTTTCTCCTAGAACAAGTACATAGTTTGAATACTCTTCAATGAGATCCTATGATAATATGTCCCAATTAAAAATTTTAAGAACAAAGAATTTCTTCCAAGAAATATTTGCTGAATTTCTTCTATGTCAACCCTCAAATCCATAAAAGCCATTCAAAGTTGCTTGAACAAATTTTCAAGAAAAAAGCAGTTTCCCCAAAACACTGCTTACTGAGGGAACTAAGAATGTCTTAAAAATAATAAAATAAAAACTTAAAACTTAGGCCAATTTTTACCTTGAAACATGAAGGTTTTCAACCAGCTAAGGAGAAAGTAAAGAACTTCCCAAAGCAAATTTAAAATGAAATATTAGTGGATCCTTAACTAATGTAGGGGTGTGTGTGTGTGTGTGTGTGTGTGTGTGTGTGTGTGTCTGTGGTATTTGCAAATCAATGTTCAAAGATCTCTATGGCAATCATTAGAAATTGTAAGTAGAATATCTTATGGATATCAAATTCTTAATTAACATAAAACTATAATGGGAAACTAGCTTTTTTCAGAAACAAACATATCATTTTTATAAATTTATGAAATTAAAAAAAAATACCTGCACATATGGAGGAAGATTTGGGGGCTGAACTTCTTCCTACACATTTGTGTATCTGGCCCCCTATTATGGTAGGACCCTTTGAAATACTGGCCTACACATATGGGCCCCTCAGAAGAATTCCATCCTTTACCAAACACACCTGTAGCAATGGTAGGTGAAGGTCCAACAGAGGCATTCATTGCAAACCACTCGAGAAGGAATCCTTTCCCTGAGATTGAAGCGTCAGAAGAAAACCGAAATGTCAGAGAATTTCTAGTGGAGCTAAAAGATTCAGTCTGGGTACCACAGTAAGTTCCAATCAGGCGGGAATGAATGCCAAGCCCATCATAAATCTGCATGTAAAAAACAGACAATAGAGCACTGAATTTAGGCAATTAGCACTATTTGTCTTCATTAGGAAAAACTCAAAGGGTGCTGTTATTATTTTTGTCATGATAGAAAAAAATAATAAATGAGTAAACATTATATATCAGTTTAAAATAAAAATTGTCATTAAATACACAACGTGATTGCAATAATTTAATGCATTTAAAAATTATATCTTTGCTGCAGAATTACTTTAATAAACACGTTATGTGATATAGTTCATTATATAATACATAGTAAAATCTGGGGGTGGGAAGTAAGAACCAGGATAGTTGTACACAAGCAGGAAGCATTGAATGTGCTTTGGGGCCTCAAAGAAGAATTAGAAAGAAAAGGAAAAAAACAAGAAAGAGGAAAGTTGTAATGAGAGAAAGTGGACAGGTACCCTAAAGGAGTTCCTATTTCCGCAGAAGCAGAATGACCACAAAAGAATCAGAGCTTGCAACACCTTCAAAGCACTCAATCGATCTTTTTCATTTGGTTTAAAATATTAAATTACCTATTTAGAGATATATTTCATGATAGTTCCCACACATGTAGCATGGAGCACTTTTTTTTTTTTTTTTTTTTGCTGCACCTGTGGGTGGATGCTATACAACCACATTTCCCATCACCTCCATCTTCTAAATAATTTAAAGCAAATTCATTACAATTGTTGTTATAAATTTTTGTATTGAAGCTACTTGATAAGCTCAGTTTTTCACACATAACGAGCATCTGTCAAGTACTGAGTTCTAGGCAAGGCATTTCAACCCCAAGAGGAATAAGATGGAATCACGGCCTTCAAGAATCTGATAGTAAAATAGACTCACAGAAGCAGAAAGTAGAATGGTGGCTGCCAGAGGGCGAAGGGAGAGGGAAGTAGGGAGATGTTGGTCAAAGGGTACAAAACTTTAGTTACGCAAGGTGAATACTTCTGCAGATCTAATGTACAGCAATACGACTTTTATCAATAATACTGTATTATATACAAGGGCTGTATGGAAAGTATCCAGCCATGTAATACGGAAAATAGAGGCATTTAGGGCTGGATTTTTCTGGATGGCCCTTGTACTTTAAATTTGCTAACAAGGTAAATCTTAAGTACTCTCACCACACCAACACACACACACACACACACACACACGCACGCACACCCATGTGAGGTGACACGTATGTTAATTAGCTTGATTATGATGATTGTTTCACAGTGTATATGTATATCAAAACATCAAGTTGTACATCTTCAACATATACAATATACATTTGTCAAATATACCTCAATACAAGTGGGGAAAAAGGAATCTGTGTTTATGGAATGGACACAGTGATCAATGTCTGAATGGCAATGATTACAATTTTTATATTTTTATTTATTTTAAAAGGATCCTTCAAATTTTAATACCCTAACATAAGAATAAACAGTATAATGGATTATAAGACAGAAAAAATAATTAAGATATACATATATGCTTAGATAAAGCCCAAGGGACAAATTATAATAATGTTAAAAAAAAAACCTTTTGGTACAAATATATAATACCAGAATTACTTCCACACAGGTAATCTAGAGGGGGTAATCATGATTTAAGGTAAACCATCCCATATGAGCTGCAAATGCTTGAAAAGACACTAACGTGGATTTGTTTTTGCCGATAGCAATTCACCAACAGTTATAGACATCAATTGCACTTGGAAACTCACCCTAAATTTGTCATAATGGCAGTTTCCTGTTGATTCAATGTCCAGCTCCAAGATTCTACCGTGGATAACTTGAGAGGCATTCACATTTACTATCCAGTGGTAATCAGAGTTGTGGGGGTAATTTCCAGGCCATAATGGAGAGGCCACTTTCCCATGAGTTCCCACAATATTATCATTGCCAAATACTAGGAGGAAACACAGAGTAGTAAATCAGACTTACTTAGAACAGGTCTTTAATCAAATAAAAGAGACAAAAGGCAAGGGGTGTTGAAAAGGATGGACTTTTATTGGACTACGATTCCTTTTCTGAACACTGAAAGAAACCCTGCTTCCCTGTTGGTTTCTGTGCTATCTGTTAACTCACGGAGAGGGTGACTTTGTGAATGGAATTCCATCTCCTTAGAAGGCTGCGTGATCTGAAAAGAGGGGATAACTTCCCATTTGAAAAGGGGCTGGTTCCCAGGGGATGCAGGGAGCTGGGAAGGGGGTTGTTACCAGCCCCATTCTCTAATTTTGTTTTACCTACTTTACTTTGTATGACAAAGTAACAAAACATGTTTTCAGAAATTGAAAAAAGAAATGAACATTTGGGAACCACATACGCAATAGCTAACGATCAAAAAGTTGAGTTAGAAAATAAAAATATTTAACATTTTATGCCACTAGAAGACTATCTGTTGTTACAACATCTGAGCACTTAAGGCAATCCCAAAATAATACTAAATGTTTCTAATTTGAAGGACGTAGAGTTTATGGGATTAAATGAAACATATGTCATATAAACATACCAAACTTGAACTATAATACCTTCAAAGACTCTCTAACACAGTATCACAAAAAAGGTCCAACAGTTAGAACTAGAGCTTAAGGAAAGTATTAGAACTGGCTCTTAATGAGCCATTCATATATAATTTAGTGTTTCAAATATATTATACAATGGGTAATTCCACAACGACAATAACTATGGGGGAATATAGTGCAGGGTTCTGGACCATTGTTAGGGTGCTCCTGAAAGCAGTAGTCCCCTTTCTCCTCTGTAGGACTCATTCTGGGGGCCATCGCCAAAACAGAAGCAACTTACTCTGCGTAAACGTGGCCTGGAAGCCGAGGCCGGCGCCTGAGCCGTCGGAGACGAATCTCACCCGCAGGACGTGCCCAACGATGGACGAATAGTTGACGGGGAGGCTGTTTCCACAGTACCGTCCCACCAAGGGGCCAGTGGCGTTTCCTTCCCGGATCTCCACAAAGTCCCTGCTGCAGTCCCGAGAATCCTCCAACTGGAAAGTTCTGATTTGGAACAAAAAGACAAAAGACAATTTAGGGGATCGAATTGACAGAATACATTTTGGGACTATCCTGAACCACAGCACAGGCTGTGTTAACTTGGTCACTTGGTTAAACTTCCTTCCTTGCAATCACAATACTTTCAGCTAACTTGAGAAAAAGAAGTCTTTCACTCAAACTTGTTGAAATACCTAGTCAAGAGATACAAAGACAATGAATACACTGTCTTCAAGGAGTTTTCTTTTTTAGGGGAGAAATTTGGTCAAGAATATAGACCAAATTACATTATGAGGCAGAATATCAGAGCTAGAAAGTGGTGCAAGAATTTTAAGGTAGAGGGGTCACATTTTATTGTGAGGCTCAGTAATAACTTGGTGGAGAATTTTTTGAGGTGTAAATAAAAATATTAGCTGAATTTATGTGCAGAATTGGTGGACAGAGAATGTAGGTAAGCAATAGTACATATGCAGAAAAAAAGGGTGTATTTAGAAATCTGTGAGAGGTCTAGTTTTGTTAAAACTTGGAGTATTTTTAAGAAAAAGAAGACATGGCTGGAGCAGTATGTTGGGCTAATTTTGGCAGAACTTAAATGCCAATCAAAGCATTGTGCACTTAATTTCTAGAAAGACAGAAAATATATTACATGTGTAATAACACAAGCTAATGTTTAAGCATGTCCTATTCTTGTTTTATGTTTTGCAATTATGAGGAAATGTGGAAATGGAGGGTAGGAAATAATATCTACATTATATAATGTTCATTACTAACATATGAGGTGGGACAATTAATTTTGCAAACTCATCCTAGAAAAAGTGCTATACATCTCATTGCTGAGTACCACTATGGTCACCTTTGAAGTACTCCCCTTGGGAAGCTGTGCACTGATACCAGCGCCAGATCTATCCTTCAGACTGATTTTGGAACTCTTTTTCTGGAATGGCATGTTGACCCTTTATTAAGTTGTTTGTACAGTGCTGCCAACATAAGTGTACGGTGGCAAGTTCACAAACTTAACTGTCAGGTTTTGTATACAATGACAGTTCTGATGGCCATTCCAGAAAGAGTTCCAAACTTGCTCTGAAGGGTGGACTAGGCACTGGCATTGGTGCAGAGCTTCCCAAGGGGAGTGCTTAGAAGGTGACTGTAGTGATATTCAGGAATGCAGTATGTAACACTTTTTCTAGGATGAGCTCAAGAAATTAATGGTCTGAACTCATATCTAAAAATTGTCTTTAATACATAAATCCTAAATAAATGTTTTTAATACTTGGTTTTAATGCTTAAAAAACTTGGATATAATCAAGGTAGCATGGCATTGGTGTGAGGGTAGACAGATGAGTGACACAGAAGAGAAATTCTAGAGAAAAATCTACAAATATAGAACCAACACAACCCAATCCACAGTGTCACATGCACAGAAACTATTTTAACATTTCTCACTGATAATATACAAAACTTAGAACCATAAAGCTCCTAGGAGGAAACATAGAAGAATATTTTTATAACCTTGGGATAGAAAACTATTTCTTAGAATGCAAAAGGTACTAAATATAAAATTTTAAAAAATTAATAAATTTGACATCATCAAAAATAAAAGTTTCTCCTCATTAAATACATGAATTAAAAAAATAAATAGGCAAGTCACAGACTTTGAGGAAGGGGGAAGGACAGATTACTGTAAAATAGATATCCAACAAAGGGCTCAGATCTGGAATATGAAAGAAATTCCTGCACATAAACAATGACAAAACAGCCAACTGAAAAAATAGACAGATGACTTGAATATACACTTCATAAAAGAAGATAAGTGAATGGCCCATGAGAATGCAAATAGTACATTCCATTATTAGCCATTAGAGTAATGTAAATTAAATATCACCATAAGACACCATTTCACACCCATCGGAATAGCTAAAACAAAAAAGACTGACAAGATCAAACATTGCTAAATATGCAGAGCAACTGCAAGTCTCATATATTCCTTGTAGGAATGTATATTATAATAATACAATTACCTTGAGTAATTATTTGGCAGTTTCTTATAAAAACACCAAATTAATACCCCAGAAATTCCACTCCTAGGTATTTACCCAAAATAAATAAAAACACATGGCCATATACCTAAAAGATATATAACTAAATATCCCCAAAGAATATATTTAAAAAATATATAAAATGATACATAATATAAACAAAACTATATATGTATAACTTGTTTGATAAAAATAAAATACAAATACATAAAAACATATAACTATATATAATACATTATATACACACGTGTGCGCGCACACACACTAGAATATTATTCAGCCTTAAAAAATGAAATTCTGATGTTACAACATAGATGAACCTGGGAAACATAATGCTAAGTGAAATAAGTGACTTAAATGAGGCACCTGGACTTGGGAAATTCATAAAGACAGAACGTAGAATAGAGGTTACCGAGGCTGGGAGCAGAGGGAAGGGGAGCTATTACTTAATTAGTACAGAGTTTCTGTTTTGTAACAGATGTAAAAATATTGGAAATGGATAGTAGTGATGGCTGCTGAAAATTGTGAATGTATGTTATGCCCCTGAATTGTATCCCTAGCAATGGGTAATGTGCTGATGTTTATGTTATGTATATTTTACCACATTAAAAAAAATGAGGAATTTTGAGTGGTAAAATTAGATGATCAGAGCTCTGCTTGAGGATATTATCTTGCAGTAACATAATAGTAATGACTGTGGGCAGCAGAAATTTATTTTTTATTTTTGCTACACTGAATTTAATACAATTGAGGAGCTATCATTGAAGCCAATATGAAGGTTCAGATTTCAGTAGGGACTCTGGAGCTGTAGTCACCCGCATGTGTATGATAACAGCTGAAAGCATGGCTAGATGGAGGGTCTAGAACTAAAAAATTAGAGAGGAGGAGGAGAGAGAGAGAGAACGAGATAAGGAATGAGAGCAGAAGCTTAGGAAAACCAGCATTTTGAGTACAGTGAAAAGAAGAGGAAACAATAGACACTGACAAGTATCTACTGAAAAACAGGATACAAACAAATCCAATGTCGTGTCACAGAGGCCAAGAGAAAATCAGATGAAGAGTGCTGAAGAACATCGAATGATGCAAAGATCCAACACTATGAAGAGGCTATAGGATTTGGTTTTTCAAAATAAATTAGTAACTTTTAGAGAAGCAGTGTCAGAGTGTACACTACAGAATTGTTTTTAAAACATATTAAAGAGTAGGTTAGTGATTTCCATAAGATGGGGAATTAAGTAATAGCAAGAACAAAATAATAATATTTTTATAACACCCAACAATTAGAATATTAGCTCCAATAGACAGCTCCACTTGGGTGATACACCATTCTATTAAATTCAATATAGCAAAAAACAATTCTCTACAGTTATTCTTTCCATTTGCCCATTAACATGTATAAAAATACATCAATACAGTTGCCCATAAATCAAGTCTCAGGAAACAATTAAAGCTATCAAAAACCATGTTCTCTGACCACTATAGAGTAAAATGAAAATACAGTAACAAAGAAATAACAAAAAGATCCCAGGATTTGGAACCAAACACCTTTCTATATAAACCATGTGTTGAATTGCTACCATAGGCACGGAGTGGTCAGCAAAGAACCTCCGCAGCAAAGCCTGCAACTCCACCCCTGAATGTTTCCCGCCCTCATTCAAATACAATCCTGAATGTCTGTTCTTCGGGGCTGTTGCCCTTTGTCCTGGCCAGCCCACCACGTACATTGTTTTGGGCATGTGTCCTTTTTCTTTAATAAATCCTCTGTTTGCTTTTGTTCTCGTGGCTTCGTTTAGTACATCCTGGAATGCCTTCCCTTGACATTTACCAAGAAGCCTCTTTCCCCCGTAACAAAATGAGAAATTAGAATATATTTAGGGCTGAATGAGAGTGAAAATCTTATGTATTAAAACTTACGAGGTGTGGTCAAAAGTGATATTTAGAGGGAATTTATAGCCTTATGTGCTTATAGCAAAAAAAGAACATATACTAAAAAATATTGACTAGGTGTCTAATCCCAGAAGTTACAAAAACAAAGCAGAAAAAAAAAAGCCCTCAAAGGAAGTAGAAGAGACAAGACAACATTTGAAATTAATGAAACAGAAATGTAGAGAATACTAGAAAGATAAAAAAATATCAAAAGCTATTTTTGATAAGACTAATACAGTATAAACCTCTGTTAAGACGGATGAAGAATAGAATAAATCTTAAATGAGAAGTATTACTAAGAACAAAAAGATGTAATTCCTAAAAATATGATGAAATTTATTAACATTGTGCCAATAAATCTGAACTCTTAGATAATTATTTACAAAAATACATTATAACTACTTGGGCCAAAAAAAAAAAGAAAAGAAAAGGAAAAAACACCTAAGAAGACCATTCTATCAATAAAAGTCAGTATTAAAAACTGCCCAGATGAGACAAAATTATCTGAGCCCAGATTATTTTATAGGGAAGCTCTACCAAATCATCAATAAATCAATACCTCATCCCCAATCTTGTGCAAACTGTAGCAAAGGATAGAAAAGAGTGAACAGACTCCAACTTCTTTAATGAGGTTAATATAACCTTGAGAGTAAAACCAGTCAAGAAAGGTCAAAGAAAGAAAAAGTTCAAGTCAATCTCACTTAACAACATAAATGAAAAATCTTACATAAAACATTAGCAAAATGAATCCCTTAGTTTGTAAACCACGTAAATCTCAACCAAACTGAACTCACAGTGGTTTATTAGAACAGTTCAACACACACACACAGATTAAGAGAGAAAAATAGATGCAAAAATGTATTAAGGTAGAATCAGTGAAAAATAGCAGAAAAGCATTTGATAAAATTCAACATCCATTCATCAGAAAAACTCTTAGAAAATTAGGCACAGCAGGAAATTTTCTTAATTGGATGAGAAATGCCTACCCAAACCTACAGCAAAGAAAGGTAAAAAGTTAAAACATTTCCTTTAGGTCATGAACAGTACGAGGAAGCCTGCTCTCACTACACCATTCCACATTCTACTGAAGGGTTTTCCAATAAGACAAGGAAAAGGGGGCATGGTTGCAAGGGCTGGAAGACAAGAGCTGTGAGTCATGATTCCAGAGAGCTCACTCGTTCTTAAGGATCTACTGAGCACCTTGACGTATCAGGCACCGAAGATACAGAAGCAGACAAGAGAGACAACACAATTCTGTCATTCTCAGTAACAGAAGGGCTGTGGGATAAGGTAATATACAAAAATTAATACAGTTTCCTTTTACCAGCAAATAAACAATGAGAAACTTAGTTCACTTAGTCAACATTCCAACAAATATCGGACACTCCGCTCTGCTGCCAGGCACTATCTCGGGGATTAGGGACAGGACAACGAAGAAAACAGGGGTGCTCCTCCCACAGGGAAGCTTCCATTCCAGGGGAGATAGGTACCAGACAAACAGCTATCTATGAGGCAGTAACACGTTCTAAGTGAAATAAATAAAGTAATGAAGGAGGGATTATTTTAGGTTACATCTGTAATTTTTAAATAGACGTATGTCATTTTCAATAGCAACAAAAAAATAAGGTGCTTAGAATAAATATTGCAAAATATCCCTAAGACTTTCATGGAAAAAATATGAAATTTTAGTGAAGGACATAAAAGAAGACTGATATAAATGGAGGCATATTCCAAGGTTAAGAATATAAAGAGTCAATAAAGATTCTCCAAATATTAATCTATAAATTCAATGTAATTACAGTAAAATATGATCCCATTTATGTAAAACATAAAACAGAAAGCAATACTATGCAGTGTATATAGATATATATATACAATACACATATACACATTTGTATGTATACTATATATGTACATGTACATACATACAGTAAAAATATAAAAAGATGCACAGGAGTGACACACATAAAATCCAAAATATGGATCACCCCTGTGACAAGAAGGTAAAGGGATGTGGATGGATGATTTTTGCTCTTATGACATTTTACTTCTTGAAAATTAATTTTTAAAGAAAAAAGTAATGTTCAAAAAAACAAGTAAAGGAAATGGATGAAACTATTCTTTGTTCAGAAGTAACTGGAGGGCGTTTTTGCTGAGGAGAGGAAGGACGAGACAAAGTCAAGAACAAAGAATGATCTACTAAGACTACAGAAAAGTAACTGTTGGGAAGGGAAAAAGAAAAGTTTCAAGAATGGAAAATGTACTTCCCTAACGCTCGGTGGTCAACATTATGTGTTGCAGGATTTCCCATGATGGTTAAGTGTAGTGCCCTCCTGGGGCTTGATGTCAGCAAATGGGTCAGGAGGCTTGAGGTGGAGACCACTAGCCTGGAGACTCTGGTCACCTCAAGTCCCACGATGGCATCAGTGTACCAGGTGCCCTCCGAGCAAACAGATTGGTCAGCTCTACTCTATCACCAGCTTCTCAAGCCAGATGCTACCATCCATAGGTCTCCAGCCAGACAAACAAGGAGTACGTGGCTCTCACAATCCTATCAAGGTGGGTTACTACGGTATAGATATTCTGGATCTACATTCTGGAGATAGTTCCAGTATAATAGCAAGCTGTAACTGATAACTGAGTAGCAGAAGAAATCAACAAATGCCCACATCAGGATCAATGAACTATACTTGTCTTTTGTCTTCATTGACAATTTGATTTTATTATAATAAAAAATTTATACCTACAATCATGTTTGGCAAGGAATTGTTATGAATCCTTCTTGAGGCTTAAATTCAGGTTTAGTTTTATTGCCCTTAATAATATCAACACCATGAAATACACTAAATTTGTTTTCTTCGGCTCCTCAGAAAAAAGGAGAAAGGGAGGTCATTTTTCTCAGCAAGTCGTTTACATGAAATCGCCGCGAAAGCCTTTCTGCTCAACATGAAGAAGACAGTAAGTACCACCCGAGAGCCTGCCTGAAAGGAAAAATCAGGCCGCACCGACCAACGGAATCAGACTGGATTTTAGCAAGATCTTGCGTGATCGGCATGCACACTGACGCTTGGTCCAATGGTCCAGAAGATTACTAAGAGCAGGTCTTTTCTATTTCAGTAACAGACCGGTAGGATACAGTGCTAAATGGCAGGAAGGACATTTTATTACAAATGATGCCTAGAAGAATCAAATTGAATCTTTTATAAAGCTCATTCCTGGAAGTCTTTGTTTTAGGTCAGTACATTTTGGAAGAAAATCTCTCCTGTCTCCCAACACTTTGGCCAAGATCTGTTAGTAAAACTATGACGTGGAACAAAAATAGAATAATCACTGTTTCTCATTATCTCATTTTGATCCTTGAACCAAGATCAATCACTTTCTAGAAGCACTCTGCAAGCACAAAATATATTTTTTTGGTAATTTCTTTATTTAAAAAACTCCCTTTTAGTTTTTATTTCTCTCTCCCTCCTTTTTGTTGCAGATCCAACCATAATTTCTCCAGTTTTTCTCCCTACTCAATTTCACCACAGTGTCCACAATCCAAGCCTCATGTTTTAGCACTTGATGTATTCCATATGCTTCTAATATGCTTCTCACACACCCCAGAGAAATGTTTCCAAGTGCCCATCTGGATGTAGTTTAGATCACGGCAGAAATAACTCGCAGACCTTGCCATAAAGCCCTTCTCATTATCCTCTACACAAAAGAGGAACAACTTGCATGATGCAAAATTTATTTTACAAATGAAACTCAAGCAAGTAATATAGACTAATTCAAATAAACTTCTTAGGGGTGAGAAAGAAAAAAGCTGAGTCACTAAGATTTGTCTATACAAAAATTAGGATTGTAGTGTCCCTTAAACAGTAAAATGGATGAAACTTGTTTTTTGCATTTATCTACCACCTTCTAGAAGGAGAGCCCAGTGTTGTCTAATTGAACTTATCTGTAAACTGCCACACAAGATACTTTAGAAATGGTAACATGAGAGAACTTAACATTCATTGAACATCTGGTATGTATCAGTTTTGTGCTATACATTTTAAATTTGACATCTTTAATCTCAACAGTGGCCTTATATGTATATGTATATGATTATCCATGATAGATGAAATGAATCTCTTCAGGTTTTAAATAGCTTCTTGACATTAAGTTATTAGTAACCCATCAAGAATTGGGATCTTATTGGTCTTAAATATTCCCAGTGCCTGGCCCAGTGCCTGATACCACTGAATGTCAGATGGGTCAACAACGTGAATGTAGTAGAGAGCCAGAAGAAAAAGACCAAAAACATTATTTTATTTGGCAATCAAGAGGCCTAGTAAGCCATGTAAAGGAGTTTGGCCTTTATCACAGGGATAATGATCCTGTTTTATTCATCATTTTATATATATAAGCATCTAGCATGGGAATAACATGAGCTGACTGTGTGCCTAGCACATAGTAGGGGTTTGATAAGTACATGTTGAATAAAGGACATATGAGGGCTGTCCGAAAAGTATCCAGCCATGGAATATATAGGCAGATATGGCTGGTTTGGTTTTTTTTTTTTGGACCGCTTTGTATATATCAGGTAAAAATTATATATATATGTGTGTGTATGTGTGTGTGTATATGTATGTATATGTGTGCATATGTGTATACATATGTATGTGTATATATGTATGTGTGTATGTGTGTGTATATGCATGTATATGTGTGCATGTGTGTATACATATGTATGTGTGTATATGTGTGTATGCGTGTATATGTGTGTATGCGTGTATATGTGTGTATGCGTGTATGTGTGTGTGTGTGTGTGTGTGTGTGTGTGTGTTTGTTCCCATACAGAACTTGATGCTTTCAGTATAGGCAAAGGCAAACAAACACTTCTTTCCAATACAGCAACTTAATCTAGCATTGCCTTTCAGATACCCAGAAGGTGTCTTTATTTGAACACTTGTACCCTGAAGAGGCACTTTCTGATTGATGGACCAAAAGACAGCAACTAGAAATGTTTGAATGTGATCCACAAATAGGACTGTTCTCTCTCTTTTTTTAATCTGTTCTTGATGCACAGAGTGGCATCTCAAGGAGAAGCAGCAAGACTTTTTTGAATAAACAGACCAAGTGTCCTCAAAACAATCCTCTTCTCTCAACAATAAGCAACTTACTATAGGCTCTTCAAAAACAGATTAGTGATCCCAACCAAAGCCCAACCATACATGCAATAGAGTAAAATAAAGAACTTTTAATTTAAAATGTCAACCTAAATGCCAAAGTGTTACTTAATATTTGTTAAGCATCCATTCCAGTGTATGACATATGACAGGTAGCTCTCCGCTGATGATTAGAAAGTTCCGTTTCACTTAGAATTAGATGTGCTTTTCACCATCTACTTTTAGAAGATACATTATTTTTGTTTTGTTTAATCAAAGACCACTCAGAATTTGGCGGGATGTTATGATTAATTCCATAGTCCATATTCGAAAAGTTCAGTGAGGACCATGAGAGTGATCTTTACAAATCAACCACTAAGTTCCAAAAAAACTTACCAAATCATTCTTCTGGGAGGAGTAGGGGAGATCAGTATATGGGTAAGAAGCCCTAATGGATATGGGATTTCAGCTAGGAGAAAAAATATTAGTATTCTCTGGAAGGATCTAAATGTTCTTAATTTTTTTTTAAAAAAAAAGGTAAAATTACTTCTCTGAAAATGAACACTCCACAAATTAATGCTTAGGCATGTACTTCTGTAATACCAAGCAGGACTCGGGAACCACTCTCAAGAGAATTTCAGTGCTATTTATAAGCTGAACTATGGCTACAAGAGAGGAAATTTGGAAACAGACGTCCTTCAGTTCCCATGGTATTTTCTAACAGCTGCTCGGACATGCCGTTAGCTGTCCATCCTATTAGTGACAGGGCTTCCTTCCTGCAGATTCACTGAAACAATACACCATAAAAAAGGATTTACATAAAAGACAGCTGGAGCTGGTTGCCAGGGGAACTGACAATGTCCCAGACACATTCCACGTTGGACGGATAAACTTCCGGGTAGCCGGGGCTGTCGAAGATGCCTTCAGCCATGTGGAAGGTTCCACCACAAGCTGGAAGGAGAGAGAAACGAAGTGAGTGCCAGAGCAAAGATCACATACGAGACCCCATGAGATAAAGGAGCAAGAGGCCTACAGGACCTGTTAAGGGTATCAAAGGATACACCCGAGTTCTATTTCACATTTAAAAAATGCCTATCATACAAAATAAGGAAAAGATTCTGAAAACTGGAAAATAAAAGCCACAGGGTACGGGAGATCAGAAAAAAAATCTCTGTAGTTTCTTTTCTAAAAGCCTTTTCTTCCTATGAACTGTAATTTCATATAATAAAAGATTTGTTTTAATCCAACAACCCACTTGGTATTTCTAACCAGGATGACTTTCAATGCTGGCCTAGAACGGAAGGCAGTATTCCAGCCTTTCCCTCCCAGGAGAACACGAGACACACACACACACACACACACACACACACACACACACACACACGTTCCAGGTGCTGGAAGGCTTTTAAATGCTGATAACCAGGAAGCGGGCAGCTGACAAACAGCACTCTCCTGGCTAGGTGGGTCCTTTTCCCCCTCCTACACACATGCCACCGGCCGGCCAGCCGTCAGGGACAGCATCCAGATCCTGCCTGGGCCCAACTGCAAGGCCAGGGAGACTGATAAAGAGCGCTTGCCCGCCCATAAGAGATGTCATCTGACATTGTCAATCGGGGACCGCCTTAATGAACACATCCTGGAGGAAGACAACAACACTGACAAGCAAGCCTTCCAAGATCATTCCAATCAATTGTTCCACTTCCAGAGTTCACTATTAGCAGCCTTAGTCACAACAGCCAAGGCATGGAAACACCCTAAGTGTCCATCAGTGGATGAACAGATAAAGACGTGCACAGCTCATGCTGCCAGAATTCGCAAGAGTGTTGGCCTGATTTGGAAGAAGGTATGGTTAGACACAGAGGTGGGAAATAGCTTCCGACTTTAAAGGTAAAGGAGTCTCAAATAACAAACCAAGAATTTTGACCCCATTCCTGTCACCCCAGTAGCAGCACGTGCTGACGTCATCTTACCCGAGGACGAGGCGGCATACGTAGCATGGAAACCATCCAAGTTCACGTTAGAATCAGAGACGAACCTCAGCGTCAGAGCACGGCTGAAGGAAGTGATGGGGTGCGGCATGGTGGTGCCACAATAGCGGCCTAAATAATGACAATAACAACAAGAAGAATGAATGACGACCTGGGGAAGGTGCTTCAGTACTCTGTGTCCCACTTTCCCCACTTGACAAAGGAGAATATTGATAATAATGAAGTCTGCATCAAAAGGGTATGAGGATTAATTGAGTTACTATTTAGTAAGTGCTTGGAATAGTACTTAGTACAAGGCGAGTTCTACGTAAGTGCTAGTTAAACAATGTATCCTCATTCTTGGTCAAATGCTTACGGATAAAAATCACAAACCTGGCCCACTATTGCCTCAGGCACTGTCCTGGGCACTGGGAATAAAGTAATGAGCACAACCCAGTCCCTTCTCTGAGGGAGCTCATCTTCTAAGTCTTCAGTGCAGGAAGGGACACTCCAACACGAGAATTCACGGAGAAAGTTTAAATAACCTGAGGTTATTTGGCTTGTGGACATTTCAGAAACTAGACAGGCTCCATGTTTAGTTTTACTGGGATACGTTACAAACCGAATTCCAGATTAGTTATTTATTTATGATTTCTTTTTTTGCTTCCACTGAGGATAAAATCAGGAAAAAAAAATGCTCAATTTAAATATAAGAACTATGGTCAAATATTAGTAAGAAATTTCTCACAGAATGTTATTAAGTGCTGGGGTCATCTGCATTTCACTACTATCTAAAGTGGCTGCAACTTTTAAATGAAAAAAAAAAGCAACTATTCATATCCTTGTCTATGAACAAGCTGAGTTTCTTAAACCCCCACCATAGATCTCGCTTTCTTACTCCCTAATGATCTTTATTTTGCTTATGCTACTCTTTGTGTTTATTGGAAACATTCTAACCTTGAACGACACCATACACATATATAAGGCTGGAAATAAAACACAGCCAAGGTCACAGATGTAAAGGCGTGAACACTGCAGTACCTCGAAGGGGGGCGTCATCATAAGCACCATCCAAAATTTCTAAGAAGTCTTGTGTACATGCTGTGCTGCTTTCAAGTTCAAAGTGGGTGAAGGAGAGGGTAATGTGATTGACTGGAAGGAAAAAAAGAGAGAAGACTATTTAATAAAGAACTGGCAAGCAGAACACACAGGGAGAGAAATTTTACCTCTGATGATTTCATCTGTGGGTTCTCTTGTCCACCATGGAAGAAACGGATGTGGCAGATTTGTACAGGGGTTAGTGGATGAAGATGGGAAGTGACAACTGCTCTACTAAAAAGTCTGAAGGGTAACAGAATCGATGCTTCTGAATGTGCTTATGGAATCTGAAATGTAAGTAAAGGACGCCTGGGTAGGTTCACTCCATGGTCTTCGGGGAATGGCCTGTTGGAATATATAGTCTTCACACATTTTTATATCAGCTGTTGCTGTGTTCTTCTCAGTATTTTTGTCTCGGTAGAATAGTTCCCTTAGATCCTGATTCCTCATGCATGCCCGTAGATGAGACACTCTTGTACTGCCAGCTTTACTTGAAAGCCAGAGCCAGGGCCCTGAAGGTTCAGGGTCATTTATAAGGAAAGTGTTGAATTACTTGCAGAACAGCAAGTGCCTGGGTATGTTTTTTGTTGTTGTTCTTTCAGGGTCCCCTGGCCTTCAGAATAGGATCTTTCCTTGTTGCTGTCTTTGAACCAGTGAGATCTTGCACCTAAATGCTTTACAGCTCATTAGAAATTATCCATAGGTGCAGAACGACTGGGCTCAAGACAGGGGGCGTCTTTACCTAAGTAAGGCTCGGTACTGAGCGGGCTGGCAACTTTCCTCGGGGTTCCATGCTCCCCAGTTGCAACTGGCTAAGGATTATACCTCCAACCCCCAAATCCTATGCGTGTCAGTAAACATGAGTATCCATTTGCTAGCTTTTGACACCCCTGGGAAATGTGCAGCTAGAGGACACGGAGGCCAAACTCTTCGTTTTCCACATTAGCTAATGGGGCTTCATGAGCTTCAGTGACTTGCCTATTACCACACAAGTCATTAATTATAGAGTGGAGTCTAGAACTTAATACCTTTCCCACATTATGTCTGAAATCATGAATTTTTTCTGAAAACCTCAAGGAAGGGCAAGGCTCATCTGAAACAAGATCCAAATGGCCCCAGGGTCACCGTCATTGTGGTCACTTCGCTTGAGTCCTTAAGGGTCACCCATTTTCTTGGTCTGGAATATGTGGACCAGAATCCTCACCACCAGATTATTACTAGGTCAGAAAATTCGATTTTATGATTCCAAAAACAAAATAATGTAAACACTGATGAAGTGTTTTCTTCCAGGCCAGTGCTGATTTTTATTGTTTTATTTTTTTATTTTTAATACATGCATTGCAGGAGAGACCAGATTTTGTAATTAGCTTCCATTTTGATTAAACATCAATAATCTCATGGTATTGCATCCTAAACTGTGAGTTATGTGTTCCAGTTTATGCTGGTTTGTTTTTTTTTAATGCATTTAGCAACTGTCTTGTGCATCGCCTACACCCTAGGCACCCATGTCAAAACTATTTATTTATTCATTATTTTAAATTATCCCCAATCTCACATGCCTTTCAAAACAACAAGGTTATAGGTTTTTGTGTTGTTTTTGCTTTTTCTTTGTTAGGCCTTGAAACATAAAGCAAATTTTAAATCAAGAATAAAATGTAAAAATGACTTCCCTATCAGATTAGAAAACGCTTGTTCTCGCGCCCGTTAGGAATTTGGACTTCCAAAAAAGGAAGATGAAGGCCATCAATTGTTACTGACGAGAGGATAAGAACATTAGTCATAGACGGACTTTCCCACAGACACCATCCATCCTGGACTCCTTTTCCTTTTTTATTTTGTTACTTACATGGAGGCTGAGCTTGAATTATCCAGCTGCAATTCTGATTGCTCGGGTACTGGGCCGGGAACAATGGAGAGGATATCGTGTCACGTGCGTGGGTGAGGATGTAGCCCCCGCAGGCTGAGGGACACAGAAGCACACAGCACACACGTCACATACTTCTGACCGCCACTGACGGGCAAAGCAGTCATTTAGTGCACGACAAACAACCGAGTTGCCCTTATTTCTGAAATGCAGGCCAAGGACGAACTCTGCCAAGGAAGCTGCACGCCAACCACGAGAAAATGGGCACACGCTGTAAATCCACAACATTATTCAATTACAGAAAGTGGGGGAGTGGCACAGAACACCAGGTTAAATGGCCATGAATTGCCTGAGTCACTCAAACAAAACTCTGGTATTGACTCACTTCCTCTACCTACTCATAAATAATATCTTTATGGACTTCTTTTCCTAGGAAAATCAGCACGTACTTGAAGGAGACTTCCGAAGAATGGCTGTGCATTATCAGAGACGTGCGAAGCTCTACGGCAGGGGTCCCCGACCCCGAGCCACGCACCAGCACGGTCCGGGGCCTGTTAGGATCCGGAGCACGCAGCCGGAGGTGGGCGGCGGGGAGCCAGGGGGCGCAGCTCCCTCTGTGTTTACAGCCGCTCCCCATCCCTCCCATCACCTCCAGAGCTCCGTCTCCCGTCGGATCAGCTGTGACATTAGATTCTCAGGGGAGCGTGAGCCGTAGTGTGAGCTGAAGGTTACAGGGACCTGGGTTGTGTGCTCCTTAGGAGAATCTGATGCCTGATGATCCGA
This sequence comes from Lyroderma lyra, assembly GCA_004026885.1. Classification (NCBI taxonomy): domain Eukaryota; kingdom Metazoa; phylum Chordata; class Mammalia; order Chiroptera; family Megadermatidae; genus Lyroderma; species Lyroderma lyra. The sequence continues at coordinate 195,057 of PVJL010001081.1, read as the reverse complement.
GGTGGAGCTGGAGCAGTGATTGCATTACTATTTCACTATATATTATAATGTAATAGTAATAGAAATAAAGTGCGCAATAAACATAATGCACTTTCCACCACACCCCCGCCTCATCTGTGGGAACACTGGTCCCTGGTGCCAGAAAGGTTGGGGACCACTGCTCCATGGGTGTGCAGGAGACAGGGAGTCTGGTGCCAGTGAGCGTGTAAGGGGCATCTCACAGAGGACACAGTGGCTGCAGGAGGAACTGGGGTTGTGGCAGAGTAGTGGGGGGCAGTGAAGAAACAGAGAATAAGAACTGCATCTCCACAGACTTGGCTGAAACAAGGGGCACTTGTGGGAGGTCAAAGGTGACACTGGGAAGAAGACCGAGGCGGGTTCATGGGCCCTTGGGGCTCAGCCCCGGGGCGGCGTGGGGCCAGCACCGTGGCTGCTCCTGTCACAGGCATGACCGGAGTGGGGCTTTTGCGAGCTGACAGGAAGGAAGATGGAGAAAAGCTGGGTGAGGTTGGGGAGGCTGTTGTAAGAGTCCAAGAGAAGACCTGCTGGGGACTTCTATTTTTACTCCAAAGGAAAGCATGAGTGATTAAGTAAGTTAAAAAAATGTGTGAAGAAAGTGTTCTTTCTTTCACAGCCCGAAGAGTGAGTGATTTCCACAGTCTGTCTTGCTCCAAAGCGTACAGTGTGTCTGGGGGAGACCTCGGTCCAGAAGCTATCCCTGGCCAGGGCTCCTTACTGTGGAATAAAAGCGAGGGCACTGACACAGACTAGATGACGAAGTCATGGGGATCATCTGAATAAAAATCAGAGGCAAACTGAAGTGCACAAACAAACCCACGAGTCCCGGGTCCCATCTGACAGTGGGAGAAAGGGTTAGTCTCTAAGAACGACCAGATAAGAGGCAATGGGTGAGAAGCTCTAGTTAGGAGAACTAAAAAGCGGTAATTCAAGAAAGTAATGGAAAACAACATTGATTCTGTAGGTGGACAATGGCAGGATTTAGAAACACCTTGAGCAGGCCTGGGCAGACTTAATCGGCACGAGGGCTACTTCTCCAAGTGTCAAAGTCCACTAGCTATTTATCTTACTATTCAGGCTGTCACCCCAAAATTGCTAGGTGGTCCACTGTCGGACTGCGACTGGCATGTTGCCCAGGCCTAATCTTGAGGGTTAGAATCTGACTCTACATCACAAGCAAGTCTTGTAATTTATAGAAGTATATCTGCTTTTTGCATAAAACCTTGAAGAAATGCTAGGTAATTTATTATGGATGAATAGGAACAATTTTCTTTTGCACAGCTCTGGTATTAAACCTACTTTTAAGTACTAACCTGAAAGCTCGTTTGAGAGCTACAGAGGTCCAAAGGAAGTCAGCATCAGCTAAGGCAGACCATGATAAACTGAAAGGACCAACAATTGGATGGTTGCACATCACAGTATTTTGGTTCTATTTATATTGTTGCCGAAGTACAAAGCTGGGCCCGATCTCTATGGGCCGGTCTCATGTTGTTACAGCACCACGAGGGGCACTTAAGAACAAATGGCCTGTGCCTCGGGGAGACCCAGATGGTACTCACCTTGCTTGAAATGGGCCCGGAAGCCCCGGCTCGGTCTGGAGGGGCCAGACTGAAACCGCACGAAGAGGCTGTTTCCAGAAGAGGTGATGGGGTTGGTCAGCTGCTGCCTTCCACAAACACTGGCCAGGCGGGCAGTTGCGGAGCTTAACCCATCATAGGCCTACAAAGACAGACGACAGGGGCAACTACGGCCCAGAACCTCACACTTGCATCTGTAAGGCCCAGGGACTGTCTGCACAGGGGTGAGCTAGAGGAAAACAGCACATCTGCCCGATGCAGTGCTTTACGTTGTGGCCGTGTCACCTGCACCGTGAGTGTCTGTGACTATTCCTAGGGACACGCTAGCAATTTCAGTAGGAGTGCCTCTGCCAGCACCACTACTAGATCTCCAGGTGTCTTTATAAATGCCCTGGCTGTCACAGCCCTCCTCCCTCCCCTGGCTCCCATGCCCCTTCAGAGGCTCTCGGACAATGACTGGGAAAGGATTGTGGACAAGTTTCTCTGCTCTCTATCCCTCCCTTCCTAATCTGTAAAGGGAGATTGACATGAACCCATAGCTGACCTTATTCATCAGAACTAAATGGGTTAAAAGATAGAAATGACTTAGGGTCGTCCCTGGCACACAGTCAGTACTTACTAGGTATTAGCCTCTCCTATTCAAGTAAGAGGGGCAGCCAAGTTGCTGTTTAAGAAGTAAGTGAAGTTGTGGAGAGAGGGAACTAGAGAGCTAGAGAAGCAAAACCGAAATGTGGTCCAAGGGCAGGGACTTCCCAGCAATCTAAGGTGAGGCAGGACCCTGAGGACACACAACCCATGACAATTACCCAGCGGGGAGTGTGGGGGTGGCAACTTCTGACCCGGCTTCAGCGATTCGTGCTCCTGCATCATCTCCCACCCTGGACGGTGGAACAGACCTAATGACGTGCTTCTCATACACAGACTACAGCCACAGGAACAGGCTGTCCGTTCCCTGATGCAGTGGTCAGCCATCCGCCATGGACGCTTCCACCTTGCGAGCACTCTCCCTCTTGTTGGCACTCTCTGGCCCTCTATTGTGCTTGTTCAGATGAAGCACGTTCTGTGCCCTGAGATACTCTGCAGAGAGGCCTGCAAGGCAAGGAGCTGAGGGAGGTCTCCGGCCAACGTCCGGAAGGAGTGAAATCCTGCCAATGACCACGCGCATGAGCTAGGAGAGACCCAGGTGAGCCACACCTGGCCTGCCGACACAGAACCTGTAAATACTGCTGTTTTAAGCCAGGACATTTTGGAATAATTTGTTAGGAAGCAACAGTTCACTAATACCAGGGGGGTGAAATAAGGGATCAAGGAAGGACTGAACAATGGATTTTTAAGGACAAGGAAGCCTAGTATCATATTTTAATTCAACTGCTATGCTGCTTTTTTGCAGTAATCACCTGCCAGGGCCCACAATATTTAGTCAAAGTTTGCTTTATAAGAGAGCCTCAAGTGTGTGGTATTTTGGAGAAATAAAGAGGTCCAAATTCAAACTTTCTCTTAACAAGGGGTCGAGAGAACAGGAGAAGAGCCCTAAGAAGTAAGAGAAAGAGGGCTTGAAATTCTAAGTGGCAAGAAGTGGGCATTTGAGTGAGCAACTCCTGTCTCCCCACTTCTCCACACAGCTATAAAGCAAACAACTCAGGGGGATGTAACATTCAGCACAGGGAATATGGTCAGTCGTATCGTGATAACTTCATACGGGGACAGATGGCTCCAAGACTTATCGCAGGTATCGTATGATAAGGTGTAAAATATAAACTCCCTGTGTTGTACGCCTGAAACTAATATTACACTGTATGGTGACAATACTTTAATAAAAAAATAGTCATGGGAATCATAAACCCAAATTCTTTTAAGTGGTTTTTTTTCTCTGGGACGGGGAAGGGAATGGGGTCATTGCTAAAGAGATGCCACTGTCACTTTAGCAACTGATTTCTTTTGTGGGGAAGAAAACTTGAAGGAAATATGGCAAAGTATTAAGATTTGGCAAATCTGGACAGCGAAATGTTTTTGTTCATTATATACTTAATATGCATGCATTATGTAGGCTACACTCAGAAGATTTCATAATAAAGTCATAATAATAAAGAAAACAGGATCTATATAAAAGAAATAATAGTAAATGTAGACTAAGATATACATATAAATAAATATGTTCTTCCTGGCTGGCATTATTATACTAAGAAAAAAAAAATCCAGAAGTTGTGTAAGTGGTCGATGATAAGCTAATGGTTAACTGAATTCTGATGTTTATATAATTGATTATATAGCCAAAACAACTATTCTTCAGAAGAAGTATATTAAGTAATGCTAGTGAAAAAGGTAGGATACAAAATAACATGCAGTATTACCTTAAATATGTTTATGTGTGAATAAGTGTACTCATGTGTGCTTGTAATGTGTTTATAGAAGAAATAATTTTAATTATTTGTCTCTGTATTGCATTACAGATGGCATTATTTTCTTATTTCTTTTCCATATTTTAAAAATTTAATATGAGGAGCATGTAAAGTTTAAAATAGCTTATATGTTTAAAATGTTTAAATGTTTAGCCAGATATGTAAAATGGTCACGTACAGAGGCACGACAATACGTGGGTCACCTAACAGTACTGCAGGAGCTGAGCCCGATGGACATCAATGCCACCTAAGCTAGCCTTCTGGTGCCTGGCAGGAATGCAGCGAGGAGAATGAATATGCTTCCACGTTAAGATCTCCAAGACATGTGCTAGCTGGCCGGTACTAGACCTCCCTGCAAGCTCCAGGCTCACATATCCCATGGCATTGCAGACCTCATGGCTAGGATGGTTCCATAAACCTCGAAAGTCATCTCCCCGTCCCCAGAATTCCTCCTTTACCTTCATTTCTTGTCTCAGTAAATGCCAGGAGCATATACCCAATTGCTCAGCTGTTTTAGGTCTCCCCCTTAACTGCCCCAATCCAGGGGATCCATGTGTTCTGTCTGTTCTCTCTGGCGTATCGCTTGGATCCCTTCCTGCCACCGCCCCCCCAACCCCCCGCTTCCGGGGCGTCTCCTTGGTGGCTCAGTGCAGGACCTTATCGTGTCTTGCCTAAGTCACCACAACAGCCTGAAACTCTCCCTGTCAAAATCTGTGCCCTCTTCAGTTCAGTGTCCAAACAAGTGCCACTGTGTAGTGTGCCCTTTCTAACATGTTAAATCTGATACGAAGGGGAAGCTGAGTGTCCCAGTACTTTTAAAAATTGCACTTAATAAAGACAAGCAATCGCCGATGCCTTACTTGAGAGCTAAAAAGCAAGTGCCCGGTAGGGACACAGCGCATAATCACACGTCAGCCTGCAGCCCGCGCCTACAACCAAAACCCAGGCTGACTGAGTGACTCGTGACACCTCACTAAACAGTCATCACCAGGGCCCAGAGCACATGACTGAAGGGGAAAATGAGCAGTAGCTTTCTCAGGACCATTGGTATTTTTGTTTCTAAAAAATGAGATATAGTGGATTATCAGAGAGCAGGTAGCGGGGACAGATTGCTACAAATGCTTCTATCTTCTGGTTTTACTAGCTTTCACCTGGCTCAGGAAGAAACTAAACCAACTAAACCTGTGGGTTAAAATTATTACAAACTGGAGTAGGAAGAAACTTTTAATTCAAAAGCAAAACACACAGTATTTTCCAGTCCCCAAAGTAAGACAGAGCTTCACCTGAGCTTCAGAACTGAGCTTCCCGTGCAAACAAATCACCAATGTCTAGGAATCTGCTTTCACTTTCTGGACTGTTCCTTTTCTCCCCCTGATGCAGTTGGGGATCTTCTGGAGGGTATCAAGATAACACACTTGTGAAGTGACAAAATTCACTGAGACGACATAATAAGGAATGTGTGAAAAAACTTATAATATATATTTTAAAGTTTAAAAACTACTTTAAGGTAAAGTAAAATGAACCTGTTTATGAACTAAGGAGGACAGTTAGCAATGAACTGAGGATTATGGATCTAGTTTGGGTGAGTGAAGGCCTTTAATACAGTACAAGTAGGAATAGATGCAGTAGTAGTAATGGAAAATTAGGAGTAGCAGCTCACACATCTGCACCAGACCCTGATAAATGCTTGGAATACATTTTTAAAAGTTCAATCCTTCTTACAATTCCATTTTGCAGGCAATAAGATTGAGGCTCAGAAAACACATAAGTGACTTGTTCACAGTCACACACGGAGTCGTGTAGAGCCAGATCCCGCCCATCCGACATCTGATTACGATTAAACCAGCCGGAAACATAAAATCAAGCGTTATTCATTGAGAAAAGAGCGACGAGGGGCCATGATTCTAGGAAGCTGAGTGAGCAATCTATGGTCTCCTAGAAAGATAACCATAGGAGCTCTAGAAATAAAACGGGAGCCTCCCCTCCCTTATCCAGCCCGCAATCAGGCATCCCGAGTGGCATTTAGAAAGTCCTGCTTGGGGCCCCTGTGGATGCAGAGAGGTTGGCACCTGTCATGCATTCCATCCCACTGAACAGGAATGGCATTCCCAGCGTGGCTAATTCTGCGGACCGTGTAACAAAGGGCACAGTGTCCGGGACCAACTAAACCTAACACGGCAGCCCTGATTCCTCAGCGCGGCTCCATTCTTGGATTCAGAAAGAAATCCATTCCTTGTGCTTTTCTGGTCTAACCACAGCCTGGCGGCCGGGCCCGGCCTGGCCTCTTTTCTCCCCCAGCTCCCGGCCTTTACCCTTCATTTCATTTTTAACTCCTTGCAACACATGTCTAGGGATTTGGATTGCCTTCAAGCCTAACAAGGTTTAAAAAAAAAGTGGGGTGAAGGAAAAAGTACTTAGGGTGCAGCAGAGATCATTTCCAGCCTCAGCCGATGGTGAGGATGAGGGTCTGCGGAATATTTTCGCGTTTCACACATGGCAGCAGACTCGCTGATGGCATTCCCATTTTGGAAACGCTCAGTGATAAGCAGAGGGATCCCTCAGGAAATCATCCAAGCCGTTACAGTCGTACATGCGGGCGCGGACATGAAAGTATTACTCATTCCAGCAGCTTCTGCTGGGGGTGGGGAAGCAGGACACATCGGTTTCCTCCGTGCGTGACACCTTCCAGCAGCGCTCCCCTGAGACCCAACACCCAGTTACACTCACAGCCAGACACCTCGCACCAGGACGTGGCCACTCCCATCCCTTTGTTGTACACCATAGCTCTCAGTCTCCGAATTTCTCAGGACGCCACTCATGCTAATGTTTTGCAGTTGTTGCAAGCACGGACTCCAACGGTCCTAACGAAAGCCATCTGAGAAGCTCACAACTAAACAAGCGTTTGAGGAGATTCTGAGCTGACGTGTCAACACAGCAAAGCCCGTGTCCCCAGCCTGAGACCTCTGGCTTCAGTCCCTCGATGCTTCGGGCCGGGAAGGGAAGGATGGGCACAGCGTTTGGTGACTAATTTGGCACTGGAAGGCAAAGTGGCTAAGCAGGTTCTCAACAGCAAGGCACAATGAAATGTTTTAAAGAAATCATCAGAGCTCACATCCATTGTCAAACCGAAATGAAAGTTTCTGCGGTGAGGAGCGAAGGAGAGGGGGAAAAGGGAGAGGGAGGGGGAAGAGGAGGAGGAAACGATGGCGTTCTGTCTTGGATCTGCTTGTAAAACAATAAATATTTAAGGAAGAATTGTTTCCACTGTCTCTTTGAAGCACTGAGTTCTGTTATTAGTGTGTCTATTTGCTCTGTTTTGGAAATGATCAATGTTTTAAAAGGAAACACACCATGGGTAGTGTCTTAAAAAAATAAAACAAAATGTGGAAACTGCGTCCATGTGGGCCCTGCTCCACCTTCCTGTCAGATAATGTGAATAACAGCAGACACGGCAGCTCTGGGGTGGGAGTGGGGGCGCCTGGTTTTCTTCCGTTCAGACCGGACACTTCGCTTGCTTTCTCCCAGATCAGGACGAAATGCTTCAGAAAAGAAAACAGTTACTCATCGCGTGCCCTTTCTTTGCACAGGCTCGGCGAGCCATCGTGCACGTCTTCCCCAAATGAGAGGCTGGACGTGGACCGCGGTCTGCCTGCTTTTATCTGGTTCTCACTGGTTCTCACAGGCAGACATTCCGTTGTGCTGAGCAAAGAGGATAAAATCAGAGGTTGGAGTCTCTGGGGGCACATGGTGCTGCTCACCGACTACTATCCCCGCTCTCACTGAGCTACAACCAGCACTTCCCAGAGATCAGTAAGAACTTGCAGGGCTACGTGAATTTGAGGTTCAGGGAAAAGGACTCTAATTAAGCAAGTAACTGTCCTTCAGAGATCACTTTAAAACCCGGCCTTCCTGAAAGGAAACATAACGGAGCCGTGTTCGTGCTGACCGTACACAGTCATGCCCAGCCAGGGGGTCCGGCGGCTGCCTTAGCAAGAACTACTCACGACGTGTCAGGCGGGACAGCCTGAGGTTAACTGCATTGGCCACTCGAGAGGGACTGAGCAAACACATTACCACATAAGCTGAAACCTGAGTCCAAGTCGAGTTTTCTGATGAGCACATCACCATGCTATTGCCATTTCAAAAGAAGTCAGAAAATTCAGTTTCTTTCTTTTTTCATTATACCAACATGTAATTCTAGAAAATGCACTTCTGCCATGTTATCTAAGTTCTCATGTGGCTCAAAATAGTGAGATTCTAGATCAGTAATTGTGCTTCTCAGTGAACTTTGCACAGCACATTCCCAAACGGGTCCTCTGCAATTTTCCACTGATCACTGTGGGAGCAGAGACAACAGAAAATCATGTATTCATTTACTCAGCCATGCCTCTATTAGTCATTCATGCATCAGACAGACTGATGCCTTTGGAATACACAGACTGATGCTGTGGATGACATGACAGGGGACAGGGGCTGCGTGTTACTATTCCATTTTTAAATTTTCATTCATTTCTTCCACCTGCTGACTTTTGCCTTTAGTTCCAGAAAACCAAGAGTGACGGCTTGAGGCTGCCCGGGGGCTTAGCCTGCCTCCACGTGGGACCACGGGGGGTGAGGCCAACTACAGGAAGAGCTCCCTCTGCTATATGGCAGGGGGGGTTACTGTGCTACCCAAGGCCTGGTGGATGTGTGGTCCAGAGGGTGACCCGAAGCTTTGTTCTGTGTGAGTCTGACTGTGGCCTCTGGAACGGACCTACGGCTGACATCTGGCCCCTGGTTTCCACATCTTCAATTCCCACCTTGTTCTCCTCTTCCTACCCATAAACACAGCTCCAAACCGTCACAGGGGTTTTGTAAAACAGGATGACTGGTCTCATCCATGCGTAATTGATCTTGGCATTAAATCGTACACTCAAGTGTACGATTAAAAATCCCATGAACACAAACAGTATCTGGCAGCATCACTAGCAGCTATTTTTCTCTTTGCTAATGACTCTGTCTAAGCAACCGGACCAAGAAATGAGCATGCATGTCTCCAGAATGAATGATTGGCTCTGTATGAACTGAAACCGCAGAGATATTGTGCAAGATATTGGACTTTGGGGTATGTTTCACATCCAGTGTCCATCTAGCTATAAAGGATAGACGGCTGGTGCCTCAATGCCTGCCTTCATGAACCCCTGGACAACTGACGATAACTGGGAGCCAAGCTTCCTGCCTCGCCAGGGCATGGCCCGCCTGGCTCCAAACCTCCGCCGACCTCCCGTCCCCCAAATTGAGTCCAACCAGGCACAGCAGACCTCTACCCCAATATCCCTGAACAGTCCTTTTTCACATTTATCTTTTTGTAAGGGTGATTTACAAATTGTAAAAATAAAAACGATTTAGTTTGTATATGATTTATACAATTTCCAATGTAATAAATTTGCAAATCAGAAAATAACATCCTAGGTTCTATGCTTGGGCATGTGTAGCAATTTCTCATTCTGAAAATATAAAATTTATGGGGCCAAGCTCTCTTCTTTGAGTCCCTGCCCTGACAACATGGCTGCATTAATTATCGTATTTATCTCGTGCATTCAGCTGCTTTTCCCAGCACCTTGCCTTCTTGAAGTGCTGACGCTTCTCCCTCATTAAAAAAAAATAACTTTTCATCGATCTTGCTTGACCCATAGGTTATGACCTTTTAATCCCGTCTACCATTCACTTCCATAATTCTGAGAAAAAGCTAAGAAGCTCTTCGTAACCCATTGTGAGCCGGAGTCTCCCACTCCTCCCCACAGCAATCCCACTCCTCACCACGTCATCAGAGACCAAATCCAGTGGCTTTGTTTCAAGCTATGCTACCACTCTCGCTGGGTTCTCTGCCTCCCTCTCTGAGGATCCTTCCTCGGTCTCCTCTTTCTCTGCCCCCTACATGGGAGTGTTTCTCAAAGAGTTTACTTGGCCCTTTTCTCTTTACAAAATACTCCCACAAGTGACCACACCTATTCCTGTGACATCAACTACCATCCAAATATACAGAAATGATCTGCAAAGGGATATGTCCAGCTCAAAACTCTTGTTTTGGAGCACTGAACGCATGTTGAACTCTCTAAGGAACACAGTGTAGACCTTTAAACTTAAGTTTCTAAAGTCAGTGTTCTACCCCTGTACACACTCAGTTAACATTATCGTCACCACCCACTCTCCAAGAGAGCAGTCTTACCTCCTCCGTCTCTATCACCCAGCCCACCCTCCGCCATGTAATCAGCCTCTAAGTTTTGTTGACCACAGCACCATAAGAGTTTTCCAATATGGCCTTTCTCCATCCCCAAGGCATCGCCCAAGGTTTTTCCACAGCTCCCCAAACAGCCTTTATACCATCTTTCCCTTTGTCTACCACCCGTGTTGTAACAACTGCCTGTTGTCACTGTGAAATGCAGTTTTGAGTATATTACTCCTCTGTTTTTCAGAAAACTTTCGTCAACCCCATATTGTCTACAGGATCATTCCAAATTCTTCACAGAGTATAAAGGAGTTTGTCCAGTTTGACTGTCTTCCATGGACCCTTGGTCTCCACATGCTGTCCAACACGTAGCTACGCTCCAGGCACAGTACCTTTCTATTCCCAAACACCTGCGTCCGCCCACGTCTGCGCCCCATTTCCCCCATTCCTTTCCTAACGCCTCCTCTCCTGGCCCCACGACCACAGTCACGCTAGTGAAATTCTGCCACTTACAGGTCATCTTCAGTAAGAACCGTCACTGGCTTCCAGGCCCAGATGAATCACCTCTCTGTCTTCTCGTGATCATTACTACACTCACTGAGTCCCGAGCACACTAAACCTACGAGAAAGTTTCATAAGCAGGTTCTTCTCTTACCGAAGACCTTGAGGCCCAGGACCACAGGTAGGAAGCTCTGGCTCCTGGTATTTAGTCCACACCACCTTTCTCTTTCAGTGCTCGTCGGACATGACTCTGAGGGCACCCACCACCAGCATCTGGCTAGCGCGAATTGAGGACTTTCTACGTGGCAGGCAGGTCACTCGCGTACTCTCAACTATCCTAACAACCAACCTGACACAAGTCCTCTCACCATCCCCATTTCACAGTTAAGGAAACTGAAGCTGAACATTTAACTTGCTCCCAGGCAGCACAGCTAGAAAAAGGCAAAATGCAGGCTCGTCTCCGGCAGAGCTAGATCTCTCATCCGTGGCACTGTGGGGTCTCACCACTGCTGGTGTGATTCACCACTTGTGTCATTGTATCGCTCAAGGGCTTGGTGGCATCTGCTTCTGAATGCCCCCTCTGCCCCCTGGTGGGGATACTCCAACCACTTCCTATGGGACCCCCTGACTCCGACAACTTGTTTATACTATTACTTTTTGTATTTTACCTTATCTGCCAGACTAGACTACGCCCGGCATCTGACTTTGGGTTTATTTTCTTATCTCCATGCCTATGACCAGATGATATGTGAGGTTTCACTTCCTCCTATGTGGTCCCTCTTGCTACAGTTTAAGTGAAGCCCAGCTGCACACAGAGATACGGCAGGCCGTGTATTTTTATCTCAGGTAGCTGGAAAATCCTACTCATGACCACAGGAGGGAAGTAATGCAGCCATGCTGGGTGTGCCTTTGACCGAGGCTTCGTTTTGTTCACATCTTTGTATGTTGACTTCTATGCATTACGGACTCTACCGAAGAGAAGAAACTGTGCCTGGCACCACACAGCGGGAGGGAGCTTGTGATAAAGGAATGCCCACCACAGGCCAAACACGAGGCAGACCATGTGTCTCTGGCCCATTCAAACTTCTCTTGAAGGCCACTCTTCTGCTTCAGTGCTTTATTTCAACTTCATCTTTAAAGTCTATTTTAGGAGAGTGCAGAGTTCCTGGTTGGTAGTTATTTTCTTTCTTAAACTGAAAATACCATCCCATTGTCCTTTTTGCTTCCAGTGATCACTATTGAAAAGTCGGCATGCAGTCTGTGACTTCCTAAAAATGTAGTCTGTTCTCCCACTGCCCTGGCTGATTATAACATTTCATTTTTTCTTTATCTTTAGGGTTTTGTTTTGTTTTGTTTTAGTTAAGTATGTCTTTCTATTTATCTTGCTTGGTTGTTTGAATTTGGGGGGATTCTTGTTTTTGTAAACTGATGTCTTTCATCAGTTTTTGAAAAATCTTAGCCATGAGCTCCTCAAATATTTCTTCTGCTCCATTGATCTCTTTTTTCCCCTCTGGGATTATAATAAGTGTGTATCTTTTTACATCTGTCCTCTATGTGTCTTAACCTCTCCTTTGCACTTATTATCCTTTTGCTTATCCAGGCTCTTTTCCAGCTGGATTCTTCTGGCTTATCTTACAGTTCGTCATTTCTTTCTTCATCTCTGTCCAATTTGTCTAACATGCCAAAAAGGAAAAAAAAGAAACCTTTCCACTGAGAATTTAATTTCAGCTATTCTATTTATCCAGTTCTAAAATTTGAAATTAGTTTTTTATTCATCTTTGCAATAACACTTTTTTATAGTTCGCAGTCCTTGTTGAAAGTTTTAAGTTTTACATGTCCCTCCATAAGCTTAGTAACCATAGGTGATTACCACCCAGTGCCTGGTAATTTTAGCATCTGCATTATTAGTATGTTTGCTTCTATTGTCTGTTATTAATGTTATATCTCCTTTATGTTATATTGTCTCCTCATGTATATGAATATCTTTGATAGGGCATTGGTTATTGCATATGAAAATTTATTGGTAGAATGATTTTTAGCCCTTAGTAGTAGATTTTTTAATTGCTCTTGCTAGATGCCCAATGCCTAAATGCATTAGCAATACAGGGTCACTCTCACTATCCTATGGCTTGAGATCTGTGGGTGACTTGAAGCTGGGATGCAGTCTCTATGAAGGCTGTTTTACTTTTATTTTACCTAGGATTTGGAATAGTTTACCAGGACCTCTGTTGTATTTGGGCCTTGCACTCAAACTTGGCTCCTCTTTGCCCTGATAGGCTCTTACAATGCTGTTAACTTCTGGATCAGCAAGTGCACTATGAGGCTCACATCTCTTTCCAATATTCACTCAGAAATTTCACAGGGTCTTGTGAGTGTTGTTGTACTTAGGAAGATGTTTTTAAATATCATCCAATTTTTTTTTAATTGTTAGACTTACTAGGGTGACACTGATTAATCAGAATTATATAGGTTCCAGGCGTACAATTCTACAGTGCATCATCTCTGTGCTGCATTAGGAGGTCACCACCCAGTGTTGGTTCTCCTTCCATCACCATACATTTGACTCTCCCTCCCTCCTCTCCCACCCATCCCCACTTGCTCTCAGGTAACCACCAAACTATTGTCTGTATCCATTTGCTAGGAGAGTTGGTCTGAGTTACCATTACAGACAAACCTAACTACGCCTTAAGTTTGTATAATGCTTTGCTAATGTCAACTCCGAAGACTCATTTAGAAGATTAATACATGGTCTTAATTCAACTGAACTTTTAAGTAGATTAATGATTTAATCTTATAAAATGTTACTTGAAATTATACCATAAAGACTGGGCTACTTTGAAAAACGTGAAACAACTTTTGAGTTTTCTTAAGTTCAATTTGAAAGCTAGCCAGTTGGGGTTTGTATAAAAATCTGTCAGGAAACTAAACTAAAAAGATCCATTAGTTGGAGAATCTGGTTTATATTTGAATGAAATGTTTCAAAATGCAAATACAAGATGGAAGACCTTTTGTTAACAACATCAGATAACTAAAAAAAAAGAAAAAAAATTGTAGTCAAACCAAAAAGAAAATCTCAAAACACAAACTCATTTACTCTTACATTAAGCATAGAGCATTAGTGACAGGTGGGAATATAGTCCAGTTGTTGGCAGTAACAGAACCTTCTTGTCCTCTAACCAATGAACAGCCATACTCCTTCTCTACTCTCATATCCCAATACATGAGGGCTGGCTAGAGAAAATCCAGCCACAAATGCCTCTATTTTTCATATTCCTTGGCTGGTCACTTTCCAGACAGCCCTTGTATTCTGTCCTAACGGACACTGATTAATTTAAATAGCAGATCCAGACACCCTGATCTCAAGAAAAGTAAAACCCTGTGAGAACCTCCAGAGGCTGAATAAGACCTGATTTAAAGTAGTTACGACAAATCCATTCCATTATACTTTCCTACTCTCTCTTGCAGCCAATTCTGGCCAATGATAAGTATGGGGGCTTCTGTGAAATTTTTTATTTCTTGATTTAAAGAAATACAAAATAGAATGAATGAGCACTATTCCTTCTCTGGTTCCACAGATTTGAACTCACACAGGTTGTTCAGAGCTGCTGCAGGCATGTTTTGACCTTGAGGTAACAAACACAAAGGAAAAGCCAACACCCTAAGAATGGCAGAGCAGAAACTGAGTTGCTAAACAAACCCTGAGATTATCTACCTCCTGATTTTCATTTAGGTAAATAACAAATGTCTGTATAATTTAAGTTGCTAATGCTTGGTTTTCTATGATTGAATGATGAAAACATCCATAAAGAATACAGTAGACTCTCCATTACTCAGAACTCAAGCAACTGGCACTCCCAAGCAGCGAGCAAAAAAAATTTTGCTTGAGTGCCAGTTTCTTGAGAGTGCCAGTTGTTTGAGCTCCACTTAACGGAGAGTCTACCTACATTTATACAGCATCTACCAATCCCCATGGATGCTGGTTAACTGAGAGTCTATCATATATTTACTAAATATGCTCAGATGGCAATGTTTTGACCTAGGTTTGACTCTAGACAATGCTTGAAATTTGTGTCACTTACCATAATACAAGAGTCCTGAGCTTCAAGGTCAAAGTCAGTGAAATTCAGGAGAACACGGTGATTTTTTTCCACTTGTATGACCCAGGAACAGTCAGTGTTACTTCTATAAGGACTGGGGTAATTTGGAGAATGAATCTCTCCACTGGGAGCCTGAAAAATCCCACCACAACCTGTAGAGGAGAAACCCAATTCTATAATGAGAGGAATCCCTGATACATAAAACGTGACCTTATAACCTTGTAGCATAGGACAATAGGCTACCAGTTTTATGTAGTCTAAACATTTTGAAGACCTGAATATCCACCATTAATACATTCATCCCCACGAAACAAAGGATGACTAAGAAAATATGTCAAATACTTTAAATACTGATGCCAAAAGTTATTTTTTAAATATTGAAAAATAAGTGCAAATGAAATTATATTTTCATAAAGCCATAACATGCCTCATCATGGTTCTCTAAAAATACAGCATACTATAAGAATAACATATCTCCTAAAAATTTAGATAATTTAGTATATAAATAATATCTGCCTTTTAAAATTTAATCTTCTGGACCTGGTACAGTTATTAAGTTTTTTATTCCTATGATGTTATCAAATACCTATCAATGTCTACCTCTATGACCCATCACTTCTTGAATTGGTGTTGCTATAAACCAATAATAGAAAAATTCAGTATTATTTTCTAATAACTGAAAATTATTTGGGGGTATTTAAATAATATACATTTATAATTCTCATAAATTCATACATCATTGACTTTAGAAAAGGTGTAATATACTTACTATATTACCTTAGAGTGGCAGAAGTAGGGCCATGAGGGAACTTAGGGTTAGATCTCTGCTTTAGCATTTTCTAGAAGTCACTATCTTCCTAAGCTTTGATTTCCTCAAGTACTATATGAAATGAACTTCCTTCACAGGGTAGTTGTGAGGATTCAATAAGATAATTCTTATAGAATAGTTAGGAAAGTTCCTGGCACACAGTAAGTATTCAATAAATGCCACTATTGTGAGTAGTTGTACAGGTTAACATCTGCTAAAATACTTTGTGCATTAATTTTTATTTGAACAGTCTGCAAGTACAACCATTTATTTAGAATGCGTAAGTTCTTGGGCAGAAAGTCACTATGTAACACATAGTGATTCCTTGGAATTCACAAATATAACATTTACAGCTTTGACATTTGCCAAGACTCCAAGGACCTATGCTGTGGCATGAAGTAACTCACCACCTTGCAGATGTCGCAGTAGTAAGGCTGGTGCACAGGAGCAAGTCCTTGGGGAGGAAGGAAGTCTAACCAATCACCTGCCTTCGTTCTCACCACAGATTTGCATACTTTCCTCCTGTTCTCACACACGGTGGTGACTCTTCAGAAGTTACATTTTCTCACATGTTTTAGGGAAGAGTATATGGCAAAGCAGTGTTCACCATGTGGGAAGTCCCAGGGTTGCCAACATGTAGCTTTTCCACCTCTCTCTAGTCATTTATGAAACTTAACGAAGGCTTGGCTTCAGCCCTTTGAAATTCCGTGCTAGCTCACTCACCGCCGGGGACTGCACGCCATGAGACGTTGAAGCCTCTCCCATTGATGTAGCTGTCGGTCTTAAATCGGATTGCCAGCTCGTTGCCGGTGCTGGAGACCTGCATGGGATTCTCAGATGACCTCTGGGCACACAGCTGGGCTATCCTGGGCGAGTGGAAACCAGGGCCTCCATAGATCTAAGAGGGGATGTAGAAAAAAGGACTTGATTAAGAGATGTACTCAAGCATTACAGCCCCTCTGCTGACCCAACTTCACCACTCGCTCTAGGACTTATTGTCATTAGAGACTGAAACCGCAGCCTCCCTGGGTGGGGATGAGCTGCAAACTTGAGCTGGATTTTCAAAGGCACTCCCTTTGCCCTGGGAACACACAAGTTCGACCACCCATGGTTGAACTGTAGAGCTGAACTGAATAGGTTATTCCAGCACCTTCCCTATATCCCCTCTGTCCCTTTTCCAAGTGTCCGTGGGGTGTCCTGATGTCTTTGGCAGAGGCATTGCAGAGAATGCGTATCAAGTCTGATTTTCTCACCCTTCTAGGCACATAGGAATAGGTTTGGCATGAAGCCGTTTTGTTTGTGAAAATCAAGTTCATGGAAGGCTACTAACTTCTAAAAGTAGTTTTAGGATTTTCTACTTTGCAATCTGAATATTTTATAAGGTTAGGTATTTACTATAGTAATTTTGCTTCTCCTGAGGCAATGCAAATACAACCTCTGTCAGTGTGTTCTGTGGTACCCTCAAGAAGGGAATCCTGCAGACCCTCCGGTTCCCAGTCCCAGCATGTCTAAGGTCACCCTGCACTCTGCCTCAGTATCTGGACCATTCCCTCTAGACCAGTGGTTCTCAACCTTCCTAATGCCACAACCCTTTAATACAGTTCCAAGGGGTCGCGACCCTCAGGTTGAGAACCGCTGCTCTAGACCCATCTCACTTGCTCTCAGAGCTCCTAGGCTCCTCCAATTTGCAGTCTGTCTGTGTATCTGATGGGGATCTACTACCCTAGGGGCACACACATTCCTCTCAAGCATCCTCGTGGTCCCACAACCAGCATCTTTCAGGCATTCTACACACAGGTTTCTCTATCACCAGTGGGTCCTGCTTTTCCAGTGTATGTGCTGGGGGTTTGGGGCCGGGAAATACGGGGAAATGAAGAATTAAACAGAAGATGTTGAATCCCCCAACCTTCAGGTCTTGCTAAACTTGAATTTGTAGAAGGAAGACCATGTAGGGCACCAATTTTCAGAGATCTTGAACGTGGGCCCTTCCCCCTGCCCCACATGTATGTGCTCACACTTCCATACTTGGGGTCAGAACCAGGAAAGCAGGGCTCGGTGAGGTCTGCAAGCAGTGCCCTCCCACCTGCAGTCCCCTCCCCGCCCCAATCCTCAGGTGCCCCCTGGCCCTTGCCCACCCGCAGGGCAGCTGTTGACTGAGATGGGAGAGAGTGTTCTCCTGGGGGGTGAGAGAGTGAGAACTAGAAGCTTACTTTGGGGGAGGAGTGTGTGACTCGAATCTATAATGATCTCTTTGTCTGATTAATTTCCCCAGCCATGCGGGAAAGGCCACAATGAATGGAGCTGCTGTCCCACGGAGGGCTGAGCACAAGGGCTGTAATTGCGAAGGAATGAAGCAGGCTGATGGCTCCACGCCTGTTTTCATCAGGAGGAGTTGTGTTTGCGTGGCCTCTGAGGTCCCGTCCAAAGCAGGAGCCCAGTGTGGCCCTTCACACGTACACATATGCAAATGCCAGAAACAGGATCGCCTCTTGTTTGTGGTGCCCTTGCCCGTTTAGAAGCCTTCCCTTCCCCCCGTGGCCCAGGCCGCCACCCCTCGAGCGCGAAACCCACAGCATGTTTTCCCAATCATCCAGCCCAGTAAGCAGCACATGTTTGCAGGGAACTTCAGGCACAAGGGTTCAGTCCTAACAAAGAAAACCTGCACATCGGCAAAAATACTCTTTTCCGTGCTCCGGGGTCCCCTTGAGATCACAAACATCAGGGGTGGGAGTCGGCCTGGCCCAGGAGCCTCCAGAAGAATAAACACGGCCTCTTCTGCTTCCCCTCTTCTGGGGTAGGGCTCACGGGAGGCCGGCCCAGGAGATGGAGGGGGCTCACGGCCCCCACCAAGCAATTGTCTGGGTTTACTGCCCCAAGGAGTGGATTTCCTTTCCTGTTGTATGCCAGTTCAGGCTCTTTTCTCAGAGACTGAAGTAAAAAAAATCAGCCAGTGTTTCCAGGACTGAAACAATAGAATGGCACTTCCACAAATAAAAGCAATGATTAGCACACGACTCTCCAAAAGAAGGAAAAGATGGAAAGAATTTCAGGGTGGGGCCCGTTCGACCACAGCATGTGACTAAACTTTGGGGGAAAGAGAATGGGTCTGATGATCAGAGATAAAAAAAAAAAAAAAAAAAAAAATGTGTTTTTAGCAAATTGTTAGGATATAGAACATTTCAAAGCCCGTGGTTTTAATCTGTTTTGAACATTTCTTTCTGCTCTGTTAGCTCCATTTATTGTTACAATCAAGTCAGCATTCCAGCGCGGTGAGTAACCAAAGGGCTGTTGCTTAATGCAACCGGCTACTTTCTGGACATGGATTTCTGAGGGAGAAAAATATTGGCTCCTGGTTAAATTCGGTGCCAATACCTGGTGACGCTGAGGTCCCCCGTGGCTGTGCTAAGCAGCACAGGAAGGATAGTGTGCGGGCTGAGCACAGGTGGGTCCAGAAAGTCAGCAGTGTTTCCAGGCCACACGGCCTCCAGGGTAACCGATTTCGAAACCCCCTGCTGACACGCTAGCAGGCATGAGGCAAGGAAAAGCCATTTTATCACCCGTAACGCAAACCGATTATCGCCCTTTCCACCTGGCTTGAGCGTGCGCAGAGAGGTCAAACGAGTTCTGAACAAAAAGTAAGGGGATTACCCTTAAGGGAAAAACAACTGTCCCAAAATATCTAAGGGCCTCAAGAGAGTCCTCCCAACCTTGATCTGGATGGAACGTGGGAGACCACGTGTCCTCATAAAATGAGCCCCAGGCAGACCGCAGCCTCTTCTCTCGGCCCTTTCGGTGCAGGCGCAGGACCCTGCTGCCTGCCTGGAGACCCTGCTCTGTCCCCCTGGCCCCAAGGCCTGGCAGGGCACAGCCCCAGTCTTTGCTTTCTCATGTACCGGGTGTGACACACCCAAAGCACAATGAGCCCATTTACATCTGCCAAGTGGGCAACAATCACACGCCCTCTGGAATATGAAGATGGACAGTTAGGAACACTTCATGTCACTGGGGGCGGGGGGGGTCTTCCGCCAGCCCTCTGCAACCGCCCGGGGCTTTGCTGCACTCGCAAACATCCTTGCTAGCAAGACAGGCCACGTGGACGCCCCACACTTGAATGCTGTCCCTTACTTCACACTGTGAGTGGCATTCCATTAGCCACCTGGTTCTCTGGTCCTTCTGAGACGGGGTCAGGACCTGGCAGCAGCCCTTACGTGAAGCAGAGCCCCCGCTAACCCACACGCTCGCCCGCTCTGTCTCCGACGTCGCGACCTGCGGACCGTCCTTTGGAGAGGCTTGAGCCGCTGCACGCAGTCCCTAGTGACTGCAGCCACTCGGCGAGGGCGTGACGGGAGAACCCATGGCTTTTCGAGGCGAGACCGTGCTTTGTACTTAAAGTTTGTAAGCGTTCAAGTTCCCTCTGACGTACACACCACTCATTTCGGTACCCGGTGCTCTGCCCACCTCTGTATTGTCATCCTGGCTCACACGGAGTGACAGATCCCGTTCACAGCTCGTCCACTCGGTGTCCTGGCTTTCGTGGGAAATCGCACCAACCTCTGTGAGCCTGTGTTTCGGCGGTGCTAAAATGGGGACCAAGTCTGCCACCCTCACCTTACAGGATGATTGCGCATTCAGATGGGGAAAGGCAGGTCAAAATGTTTTTGTAAACCACGGTAAATGGGTGCCAGCATGGTGTGTCAGTCCGAGACGTGGATGCTCTCATCCAGTCCACAAATCCACAGTGAGTGCTTACTGTCTTGCCAAGTACTGTGTGGCCCAAGGGGTACAGCAGCAAAACAGAACAAAAAACAAATACCCAGCCCTCATGGACTTTAAGTCCTACCAGACACAGAACCCTTGGCAGAAGGGGCTATAGCAGTCCCCATTGCTGAGGTGACAGGAGTTCTGTGTGTACTGGAAGCCACGCGGAAGACACACACACATGCACACACACATACACACCAGGGTTGTCTGCAAAGTATCCAGCCACAAATGCCTCTATTTTTCATATTACATGGCTGGATACTTCCTGCCAGCCCTTGTCCATCTTCTCATCAGTGTAGGTGCATATATATGTGTGTGTGTGTGTGTGTGTGTGTGTGTGTGTGTATACATATATGCACACACACATACACATATGTGTGTATAATAGACGTATGTGTGTGAGTGTGTGTGTGTGTGTGTGTGTACATGTGTATCTCCTAATGAGTAATTTCTGCAATAAAAAGCTGATTACAGTAGATTCTCGAGGCCATCTTAGTTATCTGAGATAAACCCTTTGGCAGTGCCCCGTGCTAAGTGACCCTTTGGTTAAAAGCCTTCTGCAGCAGATGCCTTTTGCCCCCAGCACTGTGTCCGGCCCTCAGGTGGCAGCTGCAGCTGTAGGGTGGGGCAGTTCCCCTGCTTCCCGCCCCGCCCCAGCCCAGCCCGGCCTCTCCTCTCCCACTGGAAGTGTGGGGAGTCAGCGATCCCCAGCCCAACCCTCTCTCAGGAGGGACCTGAGGTGGGGAACCGATGCCTCAGCCGGTGTTATTCAGAGGAACGATTCTGAGGGACAGTCCTCACGGGCCCTCAGAGTGTCCCAGCAGGATGAAGCCCCAGGTGGCCACAAGGGCTGCTGTCACTGGCTCTGTCCCCTGCAGCCTCCCTCACGCTGCTCCCTCCTGCCTGCTTCCTGCATCACCTCCTGGTTAAACCGAGTCATTCAGACGCTGCTTTTAGAGAAGTCCAAGCTGAGGTATCCGTCCATTTGTTTGCAAATGTCATTCAGGAATGTCTAACAGAACTCTGCCCAGCACCCGGCCAAGACTCCAGGAGATTGTGCACAGTGATTTCCAGGTCCACCCCAAATTTTGGAGTGTGCTGAAAAGCCATCTGCACTCTTACCTCCAGGACGTCATAGCGACAGCTTTGGTGATACTCCACATCGAAGTCGTGGATGATGAGCTGAATGCTACTCCCGGGAGCCGTGTGAACGTACCAGATACACTCCTTGTTGGGGGGATACGGGTTAGGGTACCCGGGGCTGCTGAAGGAGCCGGTGGCCCCAGACAGCTCCGCACCACAGCCTGTTAAAACAGCAAGGCTCAGTCAGTCCAAAGCGGGCACCGGCCACCGAGAAAAATCCAAAATTCCAACTAACCAAATGATGATTGAAAATGCACCTACCTAACGCAGGAGAGAAACGATAAAGTTATAATGACGTTATAACTAAGCAGTTATACCACAATGAGGAAAAAGTTATTAAATTTATTCTTTTTTAAAAATAGTGATTATATTATTGAATGCAATAATTCTCAGTCCTTATTCTCACTGCATCAAACCTTTGGTAATGTCTTCCAAATATTTTAGCTTTTCCTCATTATTTAGATAAGAATTTCATAGTAGGGGACATAACGGCCTGTGTGAACAGTGTTGTACAGTGAACACCCTGTCTTCTCGGTCCTCAGTTTCCCTATATTTAATACATTATTTCTAAGTCCTTTCAAACCTAAGATTCAGAATTCCAAGTGCTAGAAATCCTTCCCTTTGTACAAGTGAGTGTAGGAAATAAAAAATGAATGATATGTCCGCACCAAAACCCGCACACAGATGTTTATAACGGTGTTATTCGTAATTGCCAGCACTCGGAAGCGGCCAAGATGTCCTTCAGTAGGTGGCATGATAAATAAACTGGGGTTCATCCAAATGATGGAGTATCATTCAACACTGAAAACACCAACGAGCTATTAAAGCCACAGAAGACCTGGAGGAAATGCATATACATGTTAACAAAGGAAAGAAACCAGTGTGAAAGGTTGTATATTATATGATTCCAACTACACGGCACACTGGGAAAGGCACAACTGTGGAGACCGTGAAAAGATCGGTGGTGGCCAGGGGACTGAGGGAAAGAGGGGTGAATGGACAGAGCACACAAGACTTTCAGGGCAGTGAAAATACTCCGTAAGGTATGTAATGTGAATATACGTCATTATAAATTTGTCAAAGCCCATAGAAGGCACAACAGCAAGAGGAAACCCTAAACTGTGGACTCTGGGTGATACGACGTGTCAACGTGACAAATGTCCCCCTCTGGTGGGGGAGGACGCTCATGGGGGAGCTGGTGCATGCGTGGAGCCCAGGGTACATGGAACCTCTACCCTCCACTCCATTTTCCTGTAACCTAAAACTCCACTGAAAAATAAGTCTATTAAAAAGGAAAAAAAAGTAAATGATGCCGGTCCTGACCTAGAGAACTTATATCTAAACACCAAATAAGCACACACACACACAAACCGGATGTGTAAAACACAGGCACGGGAAAACCCTGCACACGTGTTTTAGGAACGTTCATGTATCATGCCTTCAAATGTGATTAAGGCCAAGCATCACCACAAACGCTGAGACGCCGAGACATGTGGCACCCAGTAAAACAAGTGCTCCCACTAACTGAGTGCCTACAAGCGTTTCACCCGTATTTCCTATTTTAATGCCAAGAATAACCAGGTGATGGAGGTACTGTTATCATCTCCGCTTCTCAAATGCTCAGATCGGTGTAAGCAGAGATCTAGTGACTGGCCCAAGGTCACCTGGCTCATAAAGCGGTGGCTCAGGACATGGGTGCAGCCATCTGGTCGTGCCAGAGGCCTGACTTCCTGCGTTCTACAGACTCACACGGCCTGCAGGAATTCGGGCAGAGGTCTCAGAGGGGAGAGGGAGACCAAACCTGGTGGAAGAAGTAAAATTTTAAAAGGGGTCAACATTAGAAAAAAAGAGGGAAATGATCTTGGTTTCCAATAGCAATTTTGGTGATTAAAACAACAACAACACAACGTTTCCTCGGTTAATACATTGGAGCCTTCTTTGCTATTTTTTCAGGATAATCTTCATCAGTTGGTAAATTCTTCCAACTGCCTTCTCTCATTCTGTATCAAGGCTTTTTAAGTTTAAAAATGATAGTGCCTCCTCACTTTATTATGGATTTGTGTGCATCTTCACATGAATTAAATTAAATTGCCGTACCTTACAACGCAAGACCCTGAAGCTGAGGTTGTATCCGCTCTCCACTTTAGGCACATTCACCCTGTATGGTAAGTCAGCTAAAAGATTTTTAGAAGCCCCAAAAAAATTGTCCATACAGAATCTCCACTTAACTGAAAAGAGCAGAGGAGAACCCTAAGAAGACTCTTAATGCAGTAAAAAAACTCTGATTCCAGCTCAGCACGCTACCGGGTTCTTGGGTTGCCACTTTGCTCTCCCATGTGAAAACCTCTGTGTTTTCAGACTTAAATTTGCTGCACAGATCAGTTCTCTTCTCTGTAGCCTATAAAGTTCCTACTTCTAGCTCTGGTTAAAGCCCTGTGAAAAAGCTGTTTAAAATTAGATGTATGGACATTGTTTATAGAATGTGGTGAATGTTATTATAAAAAAAGACTTAAGTGCCATGAAATCAGGAAAATATTTTTCCTACTACGACAACACATGGAAAATACTCCCGAAGCCCAAATTAGCACTGATTGTGTATGTCCTCAGTACCAGGGCACAGGTCCAAAGGCACCAATCACAGAGTACTCCCCCAAGGACCCTCTCTAAAGCTGCGCCATGCAGTGGCCCATATAAATTATCTATGTAGCACCTTTTGCTAAAATAGTATGTTATAGATAAGCAAAGTCATTCTATTACTCAATTTTTTAAACATACATTTTCAGCTCCTATGGTTCTTTATATCAGTTGTATCAAATTAAATAATCCAATGCCAGCAAAGAGGGGCGGGGGGGGGGGGGTTCTTAGGAAACAAATACTCTGTGACCAAATAATATAAACGAGGACAAGGAACTGGAAGCTTGGATATCTCATCTCTGCATTTTTATTTAGCTTCAGTCCACCAGACAATCTAATTCAATTTTTTAATCATAGCTGATTCATTTAAAACTGCACATTTTTTCCATTGTCTTTTCCAATTGGTTTAGGTTTCCTTGTAAATTCCTTTGCAAATAACAGGATGCTCAGAACTGTCACTAACTAGTCACTGAAAACTGGCATGATAATATCAGATTCTTGGCATTCAGTGATGCTTTGAAAAATTACACTACTTTATTTACCCACTGACAGCTCTTAACACCCACAGTGTATTACACTTTATGTAAAGTATAAACAAGGTTTATGAAAACATAGCAAAATTTTACTTGTAGGTATATCATGTTCTCTTCTCATCAACAGCACTAATGTATGTTTTCTAAAGAGGAATTCCAATATTATTAAAAGTGATGCCCTCTTGGTGGAAAATATCGTGTAGTTGTGACAAGGACAGAAAAACTGTTGGAGTTTGAAAACTCTTCGAAACTTGCTTTTCCACCTTCATGGTCTCACCACCTCTGAGGTTTAACACGTCAGAAGGTGACAACTTTGACTTAAAAGTTCATATCAAATGAGAAGAGTATAAATTAAATTAGTGATATTTTATGGTAAACCCTACAAAATACTGGAAACTAAAGTTAATTCTGATCATTATGGTAGAAATTTAACTCCATCTTTGTATTCCTAAATTTTGAAACAGATAAAAATAAATTTCCAATTTTCATTCATTCATTCACTCATTCAATAAATATTTATTGAGTACATGCCACACACAGATTAGCCATGCTGTAGAAGCCAGATGCTTTTAATGTCTATTAAAAACAATCAATTTTTTGACATAAAAAGTGCTATTTCCTTATGCAAGTCATTAAATTCTTTTTGCTTTCCCTCAGTTTGCAAAAAGTAATGTCAGTAAATTTTGATTTGAAAAAATGCAGTCGGTTAATTCTATTTTGTCCTTTACATGTTAATTGGTGGTAAGTTACAAATAAGAATAAATAAATCACCATGTTGAGTTGCTAAAGGATATTTTAAAATTTGTTAGCTTTGATAGTATAACATTAGCATGATTCTGTTGTGGTACGAATTTGCAGTCCACAGATGAGAGATTCGGATCAGCATTCAGCCAGTCACGCCTCACTCTCTTGGGTATCATCACTTATTCCTAGATTTTGGGATACTCTGACAAATGTGTACTTGGTATCAGGCAAAAGAAAATATGCCAAAATATATATTTAAAAAACTGGGAAAAAAGGATTGATGTCTATTTTTTCTATGCTATTTTTAGTGACATGGGAAAATATAGTCACAAAATAAAATTAGAAATATTTCTATTAACCAAAAAAATTTAAAGATGTAATGAATTATTTGATACTTCATAAATTCAAGCTATCACTAAGCTAACAGTGAGACATTAGAACATGAACTTGGAATTGTATAATTATGGATAAAAATTTAAAAATTATAAATTCACACTGAACTTTTAAACTCTAAATGAAAGCAAACAATAATTAAAATTTCCAATGAATAGTTTTTTTAATGTATAATTTCAGTCTTTTGAATTGTACTTATGCATTGTTTCTACTTTATTAGCTATAGAAAAGGGAATCAGATACAATATTGGAAATGTGATTTAGAACCTCTGTCAACACATACTACCCCATTGTCAGTCAAAAGAAATATCAATACAGGCAGCGTCAATCTGTTATTACATATAATAAACCAAACATTTAAAAGTGAAAAAAAAAAGAAATATCAAGATAATTCAAATTCTGAAGAAGAGAAACATGTTCTAAATGGTGAAATAAATCAAAACCTAAACAGTTTAATTCTACCTTATCAACAATTTCTCATTCATACTGAGCAGCAAGGCTGCTCGTTTTATTTTACTTACTGTTAATATTTCTGCACCTCCGGTGGTAGACACAAGATTTGTTTCTGTTTTAGTTTTAATAAAGATTGTGTAATTCAAAAAGTGTATTGAGTAAGATGCTTTACCTATGTCATTATCAGTGTTGTTGATGTCTAATATGAAAACCTGTCTATATAAACAAATATCCTAATTTCACTTCCCTATTAAATTTAAATTTATTGTGGGCCAGGAAGAGGAAAAAGTGTTCTGTTCACTGCACTGTCTCCCTTTGTGTGGGGTTTAGGGTTTGATAGTCTCTTGTTAAAATACAGTTTCTCCTGAATGAATCGTGGAAAAAAATCTGTTTCTAAATCCATCTCCCCATTTTGGAGATGGAAACAACACGGCTTATGGACAATCTCAGGTGTCCATATTTCATTTACAGTCAAAATAATGGTACAGACACATCTGCAAATATTAAAACAAATGAAACTACTGAGAAAACACAGTTTAGCAGGCTATTCAATAATTTTAAAGTCAGGTCATTGTCAGCCATGTCCATGACTTTGAGTGGGTGACCAGGACATCAGAGGGGTAGGAAAGAGAGATGGAGGAAAACAAGGGTGGAGATGAAAGACATTATATCAACCAATAGCTATCAGGAAATAAAATAGAAGGTGATGTTTAGACTCCCAATATCCTCTTCATCATCATGCTACCTTTCTGACTGAGTAATAAAATATAAAAGAAATAGAGGCACTGTCTGTAACTGGGCTTCAGTAATGTACAATAGAGGACAATGATTTAGGAAAGAACTTCAGGGGTTTGCATAGAGACACCGATTACATGATGAAAACATAACCAAGGAGTGGGCAATGGAGTGATGAAAGAGTTCTGACAGATGACGTAGTTAGAAGAAACAGAGTTTGAGATAGTGGCTCTCTGCGTCCAGTTGGTAAGAGGAGATTTTCATGGAGGAGATGACGGGATTTAAGAGTTGCAGAATTCGCACGTTAGGTTGTAAAACTTTTGGAAGTATACCAACATACAAGTAAAGTATAGTCCGTGACATAAGACAAAATGGGTTCCAACTCTGGCTACATCACTCTTTGAATAATTAATTTAACTTTTCTAATTCTGAATTTCTTCATCTGTAACAGAAAGTATTTAACCTCATAGGTCATTACATAGATTAAAGGAAATAACCAAGGTACGGTTTTTGGCTAAGGGTCTTGCGTATGATAATCTCTCCGTACATTCTCTGTGTTGCTTTTTAACAAGTTTATCCAGACAGAGGATGGGATTAGAGAAAGATTGGAGCTGGAAGAGGAATTACCATACCAGCTGAAGAGCCATCCTGAACAGCTGATGAGAGGTAGGAAATCCATTGCTCACTAAGCTACAAACAAGGTAGTTCATGTGTGTATGGCAGTTTTCAAAGTGCTTTTAATAAACACATTACTGTATTTGAAACTTATTAACTACTCTATGAGGTAGGCAAGAACGTGCACGTCAGGCCCATTTTAGAGATGAGCAAAGTGAGGCTCAAGAAGTCTGCTGGACTTGCAGCTGAGTGCACAGTAGATCTGGGGCCCAGACTACCCGCTCTGCTCCCCATCCCCCTACTCCCCCGTCTGGGTTTTCTCCGTGAGGCCTTGCTCAGGCACTTCAGCCCTCAGGCCTTGGAAGGGCAGTGCTATGCACACAGCCCTCGTTACTGTTCTGTCCATCTGTGGAGGAAAAACTCACTATAGCAACCTGAAAAAAATAAATAAAAATCTTTTCCATTGAATTTGAAGTGAATGTGACAAAATCAAATACATTAACATTGTAAGACATCAGCTGAACCGGAATAAAATAATGTCCTGACGAGACTCATATGTTCTTCAATTTTAATGAGTTCATCTTTACAAAACTTTTAGTGCTGGCAACTGATAATCTATTTGATTCTATTTTCCTCCCAACTCCCAGTCCTGAGCCGAAAGGAAGAGCTTCCCTTATCAGCAGGAAGCATGTTGATCTACTGAACGCATAACAAGGAAGACTTAAAAGCTGTTGCCAAACCTGTTTACTTATGAAGATACTTCAAATCTTTCTCACAGAAGGACTTAGCTAACAGGTTTTTTGTTTGGTTTTGCTATGTTTTGGTCTAAAACAAGCAACGAGTTACAATTTAAAAAAATTAAGCATAATCTATATATGTTTTGTGTTCAAGGTTTAGGACCTATATATGTTGTTTTTAAATGAAAGCGCTTTAATAAAAGCAAACTGCCAATGAAACAGCTAAATGGAATGAGAGGCACCGAGTTTTAAAGGTACAGTGTGCAGTTCCCTGATCAAACGCAGTCACCTTCTTACACTTGGCATTTTCCTGAAACCATGTTTCACACACCAACAGCACCGGGAGGGCTGCCGGCCTGGCACAGACATGGCCCACCGAGGCTGGAACAGAAGGAGCAGAGAACGGCCCCAAGAAGGACACCTTCAAGTCCTTATCCTCTAATTTTTGAGGAAAACACCCAAGAAGTCAGCTGTCAATGTTACAGAGAAGTTGAAAAGCCAAAGTATAATAAAAGAATAAATGTTTAACACTATGAGTGATGGTGCTCACAAGCTTCATTAAAATGATGGATTTGTATTTGAATAGTTTTTCCCTAATTTAAAAATAAAGACTTTCTCTTCTGCACTACCTTAAGGGGTGGCTCACTGGTCAGCCCCTGAAAGGCAAAAGGGACATATGGGGAGTGTGTGTGGTCACAGGGAGAAGTTACCAATAAGGATTCTTCTGGTGGGGCAGGTACAGTATAAAATTATCAACTAAGAACTCAAAATTTGGGGACAATCCAACCAAAGGCAAAGTGGAAATATTTTCTAGAGTACAAGGCCTCACTTCTGACACATCTAGGACATATGCAAATTATGTAATTAAGATGATTTTGAACAGAAACTTTCAGGATGGGGGTGGAGGTAGAGAGGAATGTGAGCTCCTTAAAATGGCCAAAGTTGTCCACAGGTGACCATAACACATATAAGAACCACCCAAAATCAACAGTTCCTGGTCTGATTTTACCAGTTAATTCCCCAACAGTCTAAAAGTATATGCCACTCTCCAGAGACCTATGTAAAAAGCAAATGATAGGTACTGATCCCATGAAGAGAGAAGACTATAATCAGATCACTAGTCCTCTCTGAAGACAAAGACGAGGATGGAGCCCCAGAATTCATCTGATCGTAACAATTTGCAGATTAATTTTCTGTGGGGTTTTGTGGGTTAGCAATTATTCCATGAGGACAGAGGCACAAGTTGGAGTGATCCTAAGATGAAATCAGAGGAGAAAATCAAGTAAAATAAAAATCAAGGAATGTGAAGTTCTCCGGAAGGAAAAGGATGAAGAACGAAGACAAAACACGGTGACTCCAGGAGAGGAGTCACAGCTGGGGAACCTCCTGTACTGGGTTGAAATCTTGCCCACCTGGAACCTGTGGATGTGACCATATTTGGAACTAGGGTCTTTGCAGATGCTATCAAGTTAAGAGGAGGCCATGCTGGATTAGAGTTGGACTGAAATTCAACATAATTGGTGTCTTTATAAGGAGAGGAGAATTTAGACACAGACCCACAGAAGTATGAAGGCCACATGAAGATGGAGACAGAGAGTGGAGTTACGTGTCTGTAAGCCCAGGAAAGCCACGGACTGCAGCAACCCGCAGAAGCTCAGAGAAGGAAGGAAGGATTCCTTCCTAGAGCCTTAGGAGGGGTGCTCTGCTGACACCTTGAGTTTTGGACTTCTAGCCCCCAGAACTGTGAAAGAGGACATTTCTGTTGCTTTAAGCCATCCGTTTTGTAGTATTTTGTTAGATCAGCTCCAGGAAACTAATACTTCCCCATTCTTTTCCTGATAAATGAGGTGGCCAGACTCGAAGCCAGGCAAAACATGACAGCGACTGTGAGTGTAACACCTGCAGGAGCGTGGGTTTGGGAGCTCTCCTTACTCTCTCCTGTACTGATTACTTTCCATGTATCACATCGAGGGTTAGATGGTGGCTGGTCAAAGATAAGGTGAGAGGATAGCCTGTTTTAGTCTGTTCAGGCTGCTCTAGCAAACTGCCACAAACTCAGAGGCTTAAAGCAAAAGAAATTATTGTTTGTTCGGGGTGCATGAGGGCCTCCTCTGGGTCGCAGACCTCCACATGGTACAAGGGGGTGAGGGATCACCCTGACCCTTGTATGAAGGTACTGATCCCAGTAATAAGGGCCCTGCCCTCCTGCCCTAATTACCGCCCACAGGCCCCACCTCCTAACACCATCACTTTAGTGGGGAGGTTTCAACACATGAATTTTCAGGGGACCCAAATGTTCAGACTCAGCAAAGTCTGCTGTTGAGAAACCTACAGACAAACTTAGGGTGAGCTATCACATTAGGAGGAAACAGCAAACTGAAGAACTAACGGTAATGACTGTCAGCACTGAGGAGTCGGTTAAGGGTCTATCAAGTTTCACCTCCCACCGGGACTTCATCCCAGCCCCAGATTTTGTGATAATCATTTTCTCCGCCTGATTTCCATACAGCTATGGATACGGAGTAGAGTTATCTGTTTTCAAGGTTAGGGGCAAAAGGGAAAAAAAAAAGAGTGAAAGAAGAAGGCCACAACATAAAGTTAATCACTTGGAAAATAGGTACAAGGAGCTCAAAAAATCAATGCTGTCCAAATGACTTTTAAATGACTATATAAGAAGTCATATGGATATTCAAAGTTAAGATTACCATAGCTATCTGACATGTCCTGAATCTGATTATTAAAGTATTTCGTGTTAGTATGCCATTAAAGGAAAGTAAACCCAGTGTAACCATATTTTAGGATTTTTCTCATAATAAAAAGTTTAATTTGCTGTATAGGAAAGGATAATCTTTCATTTTCATCCAGAGAAGTATAGCCAACCTTGTCATCTTTTTGTTTTGATTACTGTATCCTTTTCCTTCTAATCTACTCACTTCAACCAAATTTGAAAATGGTTTCCCAGTAGAAACTCGTTGCTTACAAGTCAGGAGAAATCAACCAATGAATCAATCAATGAATCAATCAATCTCTTGGACATTGTTGAAGTTACTGAAGGTTTCTGAACAAAATATGTGACAATAGTATAAAAATATCTTCCAAGGAAATGAACCGAGACCACGGCAACTGGACTAACTTCCTCTAGAACAAGCAGGCCTGCCTAAGGCTATGAAACCCTCAAACACAGGCAAAGACAGAGGGAATGTGTTTTCCTTATGCAATTTCCAAGTTCAACACCCAAATTTCTATTTAAAAGTGCTCATTCCAATCCCGCTTTCTCTGCGTTTAATTATTTTGATTGGTACACAGCCCTGCTGCAGGCAGCAGCTCGCCAGCTGTCCCTCAGGGCTCTGCACCAGTCACCCACCCCAGCTCCTCTGCTCATCTTTCCCACCTCCCTCCACAGTGAGGATGCCCCACGTCGATGCATGGACCAACATGGGCAGCTCCATGCCAGTGGTCGTGATGTCCTCCGACCCTCCCAGTCTGAGCCACACCATAGTTTTCTGTGACAACACCAGGGGCTATGGGTCCCTTACAGGGCAAATGCTGTGGAAGTCCTTACCTTAGAAGAGGCAAAACTCTCTCTGGCTGGGCTCCTAAATTAATCAAAGCCGCAAGTGCTCCACTCCAGCCTTCATTGTTCACATCTACTCAAACCAATCTATTTTAGGGGCAGTATCCTTTCACTCTTCACTTAATTGTAAGTCCTCTTATAAACTAGTTTGTTAAACCAGAGTAACAGATGGGACCCTGCAGTCTACACCAGCTCAGAAGGCTATGGTTCCAAAGGAAGAGCACGTTATAACTAATAGAGCAGACATTGTGTTGGAGGTCAAACAGCAGCGATTTAGAACTCGTTGTTTGCTAAGTGAAATGCTTCCTCCAATTACTGCCACTTGAACTTGGAGAAAGAATGAATTGTATCTTTTAGTGGGGAGACCTTGGAACCAGAACATTATTTACTCAGGAAAAACTGCATACATTAATTTAAAAACATACATTTTCCTCTGTGGTAATTTAGTTGCAAAATCACCTACCATAAGCTCTAACCTTCTCTGCTTTGCAATATTACTTAATGTTTGCTTCCCATGAAAAACTGGAGGGGAAAATGGTTTGCTTTTAGACAGAGTGCAGCTACTAAAACTCTGGCTTTGGAGTATGACACCACACACTAGGTGTCATGATTCCATCACGTACTGGATTTGCGAGTTTGAGAGAGTTACTCCACTTCTCTAAGACTCCTTCCTCAGTTTTCTTATCCATAATGTGGGGGTAATGATGCTTAATTTAAAGAATTATTGGGAGGAGACATAAGATAATATTTTGAAAGCGCTAACCAAAGGGCCCGGTATTTAAAAATAACATCAAGTGTCATTTTCTAAAAGGATGACATCAGCATTTTTAAAATGATAGCAGTAACACCAACTTTTTAAAAATAATTACTTGGTCCAGTAATAACAAACACGGTGTCAATTAAGTCAATGTACTAAGCCTTTAAATCACATTTTCATTCACTTCTTTGATGGTAATGTGGTTTATTTGTATCATAATTAATGTCAAAATAATTTTAAAATTATATTTCGGTAGCAAAGTCAATATTTTATAGCCTGTGAGGAATCTGCAAGTATGACTTGATGGAGAAAATACCAGCGACAAAGTATATTAATGTCGTTACTCACAGAGAGCATATAAAGTTCGATTAAATCTTCTAGAACGTAATTACTATCGTTCTCTCTTGGTGAGTCAGTGCCCCTGAGGGCTGCCATTAGCTCCCCCGAGCCCGCCACGGCACACGCGTAAAACAGGCCCTGGATACGGAATGTTAGAGACGAACATGGCACTATTTAAGTAAAAACTCAGAAAAAAGAAACCTCTGGGGACAAAAATTAATGATTTACACTGAACATCATGTTTTTTTCGGTGAGGGTTTAGTCATTCGTTGGCTGCTACAAAATTTGAAACTATGATAAAGAAATGGGTGGTTTCGTTTTTCATATGAAAACGCGTGGAATCCCCTGGAAGGTATGTGCAATACACCAGGGATGTCGTTGCTAGGGAGCCAGAACACAAACAGAAAGTTCAAGAAAGCCTGCCTGGGACCCAAATCTCAAGGCTGATTACAAATTGTGCAATATGTGATTTGGGAAGGTCATGGTTGTTTGAGGGTTATTGTTTTCTTTTCATAACTGTTTCAAAGAGAAGCAGTGAAAACAGAACTCTGACTTTTCGAATGACATGGGAATTGGGATGCAAGACTCCTAAAAGGTCCTTACTGGTTACAAGACTCAAAGCCAACATTAAATGAAGGTCAACTGTGTGTATGTGTATTTTCGGCTGTTGTCAAGGAGGCGGATAATGTCAAGATTTAGCTTTTCCACTCATTCTGAAAAGTTTGCATATGCTGAATGCTGCCTCTGACTGCCAGGACCTCGCCGGAAAAGGTCTGAAGCCAAGGCAAAAAAGAGCTGCATGCTTTTCTTAGTAATTTATATCCCAATGTTACAAATGTGAGCTAAGATTTTTAAATATTTTAAATAGCATCATCCATTAAGAAAAAAAGACATGTGAGAATTTGCCATAAATAAAAGTCAGAGCCAGTATCAGAGCTCAGGCTCTGTACTGAGACTGTTTACTTCTATTATCCATGCTTAAAATGTTTGCTAAGAGTACCACAAAGATAAAAGTTCAAAATATCAAATAGGCTGAAGTGACAAGAACAAGCAGGACAGGACAGAGCCTGTATGAATGTGAAGGAAATCCTAGTCAGCATGTAGCGAAGTAAGTTTTAACTTAAACAAAACTGTTTCTTAAAACTTTCTGTTTTACTTACATTTCTACCCAAACTGAACAGGATTTTTTATCTTTTATCACTCTAAATAATAAGACAATAAACACTATGTAATAAAGAAAACACTGCATAATAAAACAATCCCAGGAGTCCATGTCCATTCGTCTATACCAAGAGATTGCTTACAGACTTGTTGAACTGAAGGATGCATCCTTGATCATAAAGGAGGTTACTTTAGAGGCAGACTGGGACAGGTATTTTACCATCTCTCTCTCTCTGTCTCTGATGTTATATCTATCACCACCGAGCAGGAAGTGACACTGTGAAAGCAATTCGTTACTAGCAGCAAGCAAGGTCTCTGTGTGAGACCAGACCCAGGCCGTGTGATTCACATCCCGCTCTTGTGAGCAGGCTCTGGAATCTTTGCAAACCACAACTCATAAAACCACTTTCACTGTGAACCTCGTACCTGCAGATCGCTGTGACGTTTTGCACTGAGCAGAAGCTTGCTCAGGACAGACAAATAAAATCCAAGTTCTTGCAACGGCTCTTATCAATTGGCCTCTAACAACCTGGCTCAATTTCTATCACTTCATGTAGCTCAGTGTTTCTCACTCACTCTGGTTTATTATTGCCCCTCTAAGAAGCCTGTTTAGATAACTTTTTCTAAAATTCTCCCCATAAAATTTTAATATCACCGATATCCTATATAACTGTTATGTGTAATATATGTATATATGTAATATGTTATATATGCATATATGCTATGTATTATATATGTATATATGTTATATATTACACACACACACACACACACACACTTTATACATAAAGCAGAGGAGTTTTTCACCTTCTCCAAAACCAATTTCACCCCCTTGGGGTTGATATGGAGACCGTGGGCTCTATCTGAAATACTTGCCAATTGTAAAACTTTAGTGTGATCCTAAGCCTCCTTGCTTCTGCTTAGAAATGTCCTGCCCTCTCGGATATCTCTCTGAGTGGTCGATTCTTGTTCATTCTTTAAAACTCGGCTCCAGCATTAAAGCTGCCTAAGGGCCTCTGGAGCTCACTCAGGCTATCCTGGGCGTCCTCAGCATCCTGGATCGTGGACTTATTTCTACATTGGGTTTGCCTGTCTGTTCCCCCCACTAAATGACCAAGTCCCTGAGGTCAAGGATACCATCTCCTTCCACTTTTGCTATGTGCTGAATTGTGTCTCCTTCAAAATTCATATACTGAAGCCCTAACCCCCAGGTTCTCAGAACTCACTGTATTTAAACATAGGGCCATTATAGAGGTGATTAAGCCAAATAAAACCCATAGGCTGGGTCCTAATCCAATCTGAATGGTGTCCTTATGTAAAGAGGAAACCTGGACACAGGAAGAGACAGCAGCATGCATGCCATGTGAGGACACAGCGAGAAGGCCACCATCTGCAAGCCTAAGAGAGGCCTCGGGAGAAACCAAACCTGTGACACGTTGATCTTGGCCTTCCAGCCTCCAGAACTGTGTGAAATAGATTTCCGCTGTTTGAGCCATTCAATCTGAGGTATTTTGTTACAGCCACCTGAGCCAACTAATAAACTCTCTATATTCTAAACACCAAGCCCAGAGCCTGGTGAGTCAATCAATATATGCTGGTTGGTGTGTTGGACGAATGACTGAATGAAAACTACGTCCTCAATAAATACCTGCTTGCAGACACCGTGTATGTGATTACTGTAACAGGAAGCACAGTTGCAAACTGTCTGTTCTTTGGAGGGTAGGCCCGGGAGATCTCCTCATAGAGCCCAGTTTATTCAGCCTCACACCCTCAGGGTGATTACCCGGCATTCACATACAAGGCAAATGGAAAATGAATCCCCAAAGAGAAAACCTTTGTCCTCAAATGGTGAACCTCCCAGAAACCCCAGCGCGCGCACACACACTCTAAGTCACAAAAGGAGTAAAAATGACAAATTAGAAGGATGTCCCCCTGAAAGACCAACAATAAACAAGGGCTATTGAAAAGTCTGAGTGAGGGAAAGAACTAGAGGAAGGTTGAAGAGAAACATTGCTGACCTCATGGAGGTTCCTTGCCAAGGCTCTAAAAATATATTTTCTCAAAGCCCATTGCTACAGTGCTGCATGTCCCTGGGTAGTCCGAGAAGGCTCTGGCTCATGTCCAAACCCAGCCAGCCATGGCACATCTTGATAAAAATTTTTTGAAATGCTCTCCTGGAGCCAATTTCTGAAAACACTCAAGGCTTAAGAAATCTCATTAATAGCTAAAAAAAGAAGATAAAATGAAACCAGCCCCCATCCGAGAGGCTGATGTTATCTAGCTCCCCAAAGAAAAGGCCACATTTTGCTTTGTGAAAATCCAGGGTGACATCACCTCCCGATGACATGTCACTAGCCTGTCCCCTGCTATTCCCAGCTGGGGGGGGGTCTCTGCCTTTGCAAAGGCCACTCTCTCACTCACAAAGCTCCTTGACCTTGTCATTGTGCTGGATTCCATTGCCCGAGGAGGAGAGAGGGGCTCTGGGAGAGGAGCTAGAGAGGGAGTGGTGTGCACAGCTGGCCCGGAGGCCCCTGTTCACAAGGCTTGCAGAGAGTTCTATATTCCCTTCAGCGACCCAGACGGAGGCCCCCGAAGCTGAATTCAGCCTCCGAACAATGCTGTCAGCACTGAATACTGTGAATGGCTTAGCCAGGCAGGGCAACTGTGGCCATTTCTTTCTTTCCGGGGTGGGACTCTCTTTGATGGCCTGTACAAAGGCAAGGCGATGTGGTTTAATCTCCTGTCTACAGCTCCACTTTAGAAATGGGCCCACAGATAAAGCCTGATTGTAGATCCGTTTTCTCGAAGCAAATAGCAGATTTGTGTGGCCAATAAAGAAGCAGATTTTGTAAATGGCTTTATTTATTAATGGACAAAATGAATGATGTGTGTGGGGACTCTTCCTCAGCAGCAATGCTCAGGCAGTGACAAATCAGGTTGGGCGTCCTGGACTTTGACCCTTGAACCTGCTTCTGAGATCACCATTCCAGGGGCTTGTACAGAGACAGTATTTTGAATTACATACACATGCACACATTCACGTGCACACACAAACACACGTTCAAGAATATTACTATTACACTTGACGATGGAGACTAATTTTTACACTTATTTTGTATTTGTTTGTTTTGTATTTTTTTCATTTGCGTTTTATCTTGTATTTTGAGTCCCACCACTTGCCATGTTACTTCAGTCCTTCAAGATCCTACTCTAGGGAGTTCCCTGATGGTGTAGTGGCTTAAGGCTCCGGTGCTGGCGCTGTCAGTGCTGTGGCCTGGGTTCGATTCCCAACCAGGGAGCTACCCACATACCAAAAAAAATAAATAAATAAAAAAATAAAAAGATCCTACTCAAACCTCGTTTCTCTGAGATCTGATGGATGCATTCATGTATAAGAGAAAGTGTGGCCTGTGTCCCCGCCGGAGTCCCTAACTGCGCATGACCTGAATGCTGTGGCTCCCTCTGATGCTGAACTCCAGCCTGACTTTTAGGTCCCTCATACTCAGCCTGCACGCTCCCTTCACAGGGCCTTTCTCCACTTTGAATCCTTTTCCTTCTCCTATTCACCTGCGTGATTCCCGCTTCTTAGATTTGGGTATAAAGGCCTCATTCTCAGGCACGACTTCTGTCTCGGTCAAATCCCCTTCTGTGTGCTCTATGGCACTGATCAGTCACATTTACTTGCGGGCTTTTTGCTTCGTGGCTGCTTCTCTCAACTGCCTGTAAGCTCTATGAGAGTAGGTACCAGGCCAGCTGGTAGGAGGCACACACTGTCCCCAGCCCTCGCACAGTACCTGGCCCAAAACAGTTCCTTAATATCCGTGCAGTGGGTAACTGAGCAATCAGATTTACGTCTTCATTTTACCTCCATTGGGTAAGAAGTGCAGGGACCTGTCCCATCGGACCCTCCTCCCCGACTCTCGTCTGTTCTGTTGGCCCCTCTTCTCAGACTACGGCCTCAAGTTAAAGACCTAGTTCAGGCGCAGAGTATAGAATCTGCATACTTGTGGCACTGCTTAACTATAATATATGATAGTTTTGCACAGATCTAGAACACTTACCATCCTCTGCTAGAAGGTTCTTCCGATGTATCTTTACAGTGGGTATCACAGAGTTAAAATTTTTTCAGTTCTGGTCTTTGCTGGCAAAATGTTGTTGCATAACTCTGGTTCTACACTTAGCAAGTTTTCAGCAATTGGGAGAAAGTTTTGAAATAGTAAACAGGAAAAGAGAATAGACAGAGGGTGCCTTTGACTTCCCCAAGTGAAGACAGATTTCAAATGGAACTGATAGAAAAAAAAAAAAATTAAAGTGTGGCCTACAGAGCAGCACCATCAGCATTACCTGGGAGCGTTTTAGAAATACAGACTTGTGGACCTTCTCTCTGCCCCTGCATCAGAATCTGCACTTTAACAAGATCCCCAGTGGTTCACATGCACATGGAAGTTTGAGAACACCGTGCTGGGAAGTATCCCTCACCCTTGAATCCTTGGGTCATTTCCCAAGATTTTTCCTGTTTCTTCTAGGTCTTTTCAATACCGTCTGCAGTTTCCTTGGAATCATGCCATTTTCAAATCACAGAACACTAGAGATGGACCATATTATAAAGATGAATCAATCCAGTCCCTTGTTTAATAAATCAATTATAATTGTCATTCCAAGGTTAAATCTACCTACTCGATGAAGAGGACAGTTGAGAACTTCTACAAGCATAATTATCATAGCTCGTTTACTTTGTGAATGCATACACTGTATTTCAAGCTATAAGTAGCTCTGTGGATAACCACTGAGTAGTTATAAACACTGAAAAACCACATTCTTATATTTTCACAGAAATACACTGTCTCTAGCTCATAATCTCAAAACATCTAACACTTGAAAATATGTAATCCAGTTATGTATGGCAGTAAGATTCATATAATAAATGTACCTTGATATTAACAATCTTCAGGAGTCAACCATGACACACACTGATGCCCTCACCTACGACTTTGACGGCAGAACCACAGCTTAGATGGCCATGCTCCTGGTACGACATCACAACTCTTCTCCTTCAAATTGATTGAAACAGACCCATGAGCCCTAAGACCTTGGTTGAGAACTTCTACTGTAATATTCACAAGGACTATATTTTCTAGGTCTGGCTCACTCTAGGAGAGTGGTTCTCAAACTTTAATCACCAGGCAGACCAGTTAAGACACAGATTATGGCTCTCCCTTCAGAGTTTGTGATTCTGTAGGTCTGGGATGGGGGCCCCAAGAATTTGCATTTCTAATAAGTTTCAGGTGGTCCTGATACTGCTTTTGGGGGAACCACTGCTTTGAGGCCCTCTTCCTTTAGACTGGGCCATATTAGGTCAGTCTGAAAGTTTTACAACTCCTGTTAAAAATGAATTTCCATCTTCAGAGAACTGATTAGCCTACCTGCTTTCTGAACCACACGTTCCCGGGTGGGCTCTGCCGTTCCCCCACCTGTGGGGTTACAACACGTGCCCCGGGCTTAGAGCATCACTAGCTGAAGTTCTCTGCTCCTGCTCCCCTCTCAGCCCAACCCCCTTCCCTTTCTCTCTGTGATTGACTCCCACTTTTTCCCTTCCATCCTTGTCCTTCCTTCTTTCCTTAACGTCGGGGTGAGCCTTAAATCTTATTCAAGGCCACTCACCCTCAGCGACCCCCATCCCACCTGGCAATTTGCTTGCCACACCCACGTCCCAGCCTTCACCTCTAGAAACTTCATTCTGTTCCCTCCTTTCGCTTAGGCAATTTATTGCTGCATCTACTAAAGCAGCAATTCAAAGCCTGCCCACTTTGATGTCACTTCCTCTCTTAACCCTAACAGGACTTAATGCTCTAAAAGCCACCAATGTCTGAGCGAACTTTTGAAGACCTAGCATCATATTACTACCCACCTTCCATTATTTGTTGATGGTATTGTTTCCAGATAAGGAACTGGGAAGCAGACAACTCTTGGTCAAATGGCAACTACAAAATATGAGTGGGGTCGGTGCAGGGCTTACCGTGAACGAACCACTGCATCTGGAAGCCTTTCTCACGGTGACCGACCCCGTCAGTGTGGAACAGCACGTGAAGAATGGAGCCTGTGGTGCTCCCTGAAGGCGGCATATCTGCTCCACAGTAACGACCCATCCGCAGTGGGCCGTCATAGAGCTGCAATCAGAGAGAAACTTCCCAATGTAAAACAGCTTCACACGGTTCGTCAGATGGAAAAAGCAAAGTCTACTCATGTTACAAAAGCTGCTCCTTGGTTCAAAAGTTAAGGTTCAATCAACTGAGGTGGGTTGAAATCAGGATGTTTAACATAAAAATTCAAAATAGAAAATTATATAGTTCTTTTAGGGGTAATTCCTAAGCCCAATAATCTGGAAATTCAAATATTGTTTGGTTTTATGTCAGCCTAGCAAACTTCCTCCAAAGCATAGGCCAGGCACAGAGAAAGAGAACAAGTAGGCCGAATGACATGTGACCATATATTGACACATAAGGGATACTCAATAAATAGCAGTATAATCATAAGACACAAATTTTTAAAAGAAACGAAACACTATTTAAAAACTACATTTTAGAAAGCTATAAAAAAAGGAAAATACAAAAATAAATCCCACCGAAGATAATCACTGTTAATGTTTTGTTAATGCTGGAAGTTTATCTTGCCAACGTTTTTTTTCATTTATATATGTGTAAGTACCTATGTGTGTAGGTGTATATGGGTGTGTATAAGTTTGGGCCACACGTTTCATTGTATTCCCTGTTTTATACTAAGCATGTCACTAAAAAGTCCATTTAAATATTTTCAACGGTGGCATAGATGCTACTAATACACTATCTACATTACAATTCAGTTGTTCAGTTAGGATAGTTTCCATGTTTTTGCCAACATAAATATTTGTTTGATATTTTAAATTGTTCCCAGGAAAGACTCCTATAAGGGAGATGAATCGAAGAGTATAGGTCTTTTTTGGCTCTTCGTGTATGTTATTTACTTTCTTAAAGAAAGTTTATAGTACAATTTATCTTCCCACAGGCAGGTTACAGAAGTACTTTGTATGGGAACCTCAGCAACTATGACTATTAATTTTTAAAGCTGGCTCTGACAGTGAAAATTTGTGTGTGTGTTTGTAATTATCTTAATTTGAGGTACTTTGAGGTTGAAGTTTTTTTATGTTTATTGGTCATTTACATTTCTTCTCCTGGAATTTTTCTTCTGGGTCTTTGCCTATTTTCCCACTGAGGTATCTGCACATCCTGGTGTGCATTCTTTAGCTGCTGCTTCAATTAATAATTTCATCAGATACATACCTCTAAACTAAAAACAACATCAACAAAAACAAAACGTCTCTGCCACATTTCTTCAATCAGGAAAGATAAGCCAAAAAGATTGGCTTCCTCATAAACTGGGCTCATTATATATTCTTTTAATTCCCTAATGTCCACTTTAAATATTTTGCTCCAGTGACCCTTGGTATGAACCACCCACAACAACAAAATGTAAGGTATCTGATCACAGACTCCTGGCCTTCCTTGATTATTCTCTTAAAGAGCACACAAGTGCAAGAGTATGTGTTTGTATGTGACTGTGGAAGAATGTGTACTCTAGATTCAATAGATTCCAAATTGACCAAATTATTTTTATTTACCAAAATGCTATGATCCAAAAATATTATGCTATAAACTACTGTTTGAAACATACTGATTTGAGCATTAAAAAGTTTATAATCAAATCCTACAAAGCACCTCCATGGCGCCCTCTCCACCCTAGTGCAGCCCATCAGTCACAATTTTCCTCTTCGCCTCTTCACTTACGCTTCTGTGCGGGAGTGGTCACAACTCCTGGCTTTCTAGTTATAGGCACGTGCATCTTATCTGACCTACAGGCTATGAGTTTTCTTAGAGCGCAGATCACCTCTGAATTCCCCTCACTGCCCAGTGCAGGGCAGGTCCCAATCCATCCCCAGTGGATGAACATGATGACTTCTCCACAACTGCGTTTAGTGTAATAGGGCCTACTCTGCACTATTGTTTGAGCCTTACAGAGCTAGATACATATTGGGGTCCTACAGTCCTAAGTTTCAGCGTTGTTCCTTTTAGGCAGCAAAGGGTCTGGATCCCCTGTGGCCATTCTGTGAAGTGGGTACCGGGCAGGACCTGTTCAAGACACAATAAATCTCAGATTTATAAATTGTGGCCTATCTCATTCTGACTTCTCAAAACTGGCTATTCTATTGACACACACACTTGCAAGATTTGGTGGGAAAGTCAGCAGAGCTACAAAGAGAGAGGCTCAGACATCCACTATAGCCCTCACGTTTAAGTATGAAACCAAAGCACTTTAAGCAAATGAATACAGATAAGGTTTATTTTCTAGGCTTATCACTTCGACTTTGTTTTTA
Organism: Lyroderma lyra; assembly: GCA_004026885.1. NCBI lineage: Eukaryota > Metazoa > Chordata > Mammalia > Chiroptera > Megadermatidae > Lyroderma > Lyroderma lyra. Next base: position 152,463 of record PVJL010001081.1, on the reverse strand, counting down.
TTGTTTTAAATACTGCTGTTTCCAATGTGCGTATTTATCATCAAGTTCCTAATATCCTAGGTATTTGATACAAGGGAGTGAGAATGAAAGAATAAAGCAACATTAAAAGAAGGCGGAACAACTCAAGCCCTTGGCCTCAGACCTCAGGCCCCGGGGAGGCGGCAGTGGGGGAGGGGGTCCGTGCTGCAATCTGCTTACTGTCAAATTACTGCTTCACTGAAGCGTATTTATCTCAGCTTCTCTGTTATTAAATCCAGTGGATGAGTTGCAATTCTAAACTAATTAATACAGAAATAAACATACTGTTTCCAAGCAGATGTATAATAAGCAAGAAAACACTTGAATGCTTTCCCCTCCAAGAGGCTCATTCTTAACTCTGGATTGTAGTTCAGTGACCAAACCTTTCATGATTTCAGTGTTTATCTGACAAAATATAAGGTAAGATTGCCCTATGACCACGACTGCTCCAAGCTTGACAGACCTTCTGAAATACTAACTAGTGACATTTGGAGGAACCATGTTTTATTTTAGATTCTCTTCCAGGTCAGAAGTAGTACAGTATTTTTGCCTCCCGGCTCAGGAAGGTTAAGAAACCTGATGTTTTCACATGACTTGGAAGGGATTTTTTTTTCCTTCCTTCCGGATGGGATTACTTCATTGAAGGAGACCCCCTGAATCCCAATAGTTCTTAACTAACACACTATGAATGGGATGGGGGCAGGCAGGGGCAAAGGGAGTGGGTTTGGGGGGAGCCCTGATGAATGACAATTAGTTTCTTTTTGACTTTAGAAGGGAGAGAATGATGCATAAAAATAAACATCAAAATAGACACTGATGAAAATGCTTAAATATAGTGTCAAATAAATGAATGAATTCATTAGTATCAGAACAATACCTCTGTACAAAAGGAAAAAATCTGATACCCCCAATTTTACGTCCTTCTAAAGTTTACACTTAAATCAGGTCTTTTTGTTTGTGTTCACACAGATGGCTAATGTCACCTCTATAATTCATTCCCACCTAAATTTACCACACAAAACAGGAGCGGTCATTTTTCAAAGCACACAAATACTGGTTACCATGGCAACCGGTTGGCGCCCTCTGATTCTGTTTTCAGAGCAAAATGTTAACCACAGGACATTCCAGCTGTGACTCATTGCAACTACAGGCAAGCACTGATCCGACTCGGGGTACGATCTTATGCCCCTGCTTTTGGAAAGCCTGAAGACCTACTCGGTCTGAACAGATGCTGGAGGTTGGAATTAAGTACATATGAAGGAAACGAGTAGGAATTAAGACGAGAAAGACTGATAGTCTCACTTTGAATATGCACATCTGCTTTGTGTAACTGTTTTTAGAGGTATTTTTTAAACGTCTGAAAGGATGCTTACATTTTCAACGTAGCCATTAAATGCATCTCCATCGGAGAATGTGTGTATATACAAAATCTCTCGTGCAGAGTGTTTTCAGTGATTCCCTTGAGGAGACTATCTATTTAGGAGTTTTGTAGTTTAGGTCCCTCCCCCATGCTGAAATATCTCACCCACTCCAGGACATTCAAAGAGGAAGGAAATCGCTTGCCTAGCCACATTTACCAATTTCTATCTACTTCCTTTGCATGGGTTTGATAATTTGGTACATGTGTGGGTTATCAGACCCTGAGTCACTTCACACTTCAATTGCAATATGAAATGATTTGTAGACTCCTTCTAAATATTAAGGATCCATACACAAGGTAGAAGATATAAGGATGAAAACACATCAGTGACAGAAAACACATCTTCTAATATTTGTAAGATCAAAGGTTTTGTAGGTACTTTAGGAGTTCCAGTGGGAACTCAAGTCTGGAGGAACCGAGGCTCAGCCAACGAGCACCTCAACTTGTTCCTTCTGTGGGAGTCAACTTTATAAACCGTAAAGACTCTCAGAACAGAGATGTGCTTTTCAAGTGCCTCCTTTGTTGCTAAACTGTTTTTGATTTTGAAAATATGTGACTGGAATGAATGAAATTAGAACTGATTGTCTCATATGTATGGGCTTGGATGTATAGTGAGTGACTTCTGTACACAACATTTTATAACACACAGTGAATAACTACTGAAACGCATCCTTTTCTATTTTAGATTAGCATCTAATTCATACTCTTTCAAAGTATTGCTTTTCCTATTTACTTGAAATTTTTCTGGAAGAAAAAATTTTTTATAGTGGAGTATTCATTTGAAGAATCAATTAAATGTAGTCCATATAGATAAATTAAATCAAAAGTTTCTTCAGAATGATGTCATTAAAATATGGGAAAACTTTTGGAAAAAAGATTTCATCCATTTACTATTACAAATCTTGAAAAATTCCAACAACTTTATCCTTTAGAGTTTTACTGTAGCATTGAAATAATCCATCTGCCATGGGGGGGGGGGGAATTCTAGGAATAGTAGAGAATCCTCTAATTTTCGTAGAGAAGAAAAATTCTAGTTAATGTAAGGTAGACAGTTACATTTCTGAGAACTATACTTAATAAGTTCAAAGAGTATTTTTTTGAAGTCAATGTCAGTAACAGAAGATTATAATTCAAATGGAAGCAGGGAAGTAATTTTATTATAGGAATATCCTAGGGTATATTCAATGTGGTCAGTGTCAGGCTCTAGGATCACCATCTAGTCCAGCTCTTCAATGTGCTCACAATATAATATTGTGAAAATTACTTAACCTCTCTAATTAAATTTCTTTATGAAATTTATTTATGAATTGTCATGATGATTCTTATCTCATAGGGGTGCTATAAATAGCAAATGAGACAAATCATGCAATAGGTTGAGTATGAGGCCTGGCACGCAGAACATGCTCAAAATGTTATTCTAAATCTTGGTCAGAGGCAAAGGAAACCAACATTTTTTTCCAAAGGGGGGAAAAAAACACTCCAGAAATCGCTTTGAAAGAAAAAAATAGGAGGGACGTAGAGAACTTGAGCTGGCTTATGTACCACATTTCACAGAAATCATCGCTGGCTGACCAGACAGGGAAGCAACAAATCAATGAATCACTTGTGAGGAGATGGACAGCCACTCCCCACAGTGCGTTACTGTCTGTGATGACCTAGGGATGTGTGGGGACTGAGGCCATGCCCAGTACAAAGTACACGGTAGAGGAGACTGGAACCATGGTGTGTGTGTTGGGGTGTAGGCTCGTGACAGAGGATGGCGGCAAAGAGAATGTTAGAGGAGCTGCCAGGGCGCCCTGGTGAGGTGGTTGGGGAGACAGGACCAGGAAGGAAAGTGGCCGTGCCCGTGTTTTCCCCTGCTATAGCCTCCTTTTCTTCTGTCTGGCCAGCCTGCAGTTCTAGGTGCTTAGCCACCGGAGCTCCAAAGGGGTGAGGATTGGGGGATTCTTGGAGTACCTCTTCAGATTCTCCCCCCTCCAAGAAACAACTGCCTCAGGATCTATGGAATCTCATTAGAGTAGTTGCTAAGAATGTTGTTGCTGAAGTTTACACACAAATCTCCTAGGTAAACTTGGAATTTTCAGAGTTTACTTTAAATGTGAAGGGGTTTGAACTGTTCCTGTAACAACAGTAGAACTTCCCAAACGCAAATCACAGAGTAGGGTAAAGGGCTCCCATCACGGAAAAGAAAAGCTCAGGGGGTAAAGGCTAATCGAATCGTGGAGGCATAAATTAGACAAACGTTGAAGAGGAGAGCTAATAAACAGAGTACAGTAGACTCTGGATGGCTCCATGATGGCCCCAGGGGGCAGAGTCTCCTCCATTAGACATGTGGCCGTGCACTGTGCACTCCAGTTCATAGACACACATCTTCCCCAAAGCACAGGGGGAGCCATGCAGCCAGGCTGACAGGGCGGGGCAGGAAATGTGCAATAGCCATCTAAAATTAAACAATTACTCATCATGCTGGGCTTTGCCTGAAAGCATGAAACCCAACGGTAGGAAGACCACATTCCGAGTGACTTCATGTCACTCAGAATTAGAGATCTGTCTCAAACACAGACCACATAGTCTCCTTGCCATGCGGTGGCTGGTCATTGTCTGCTCTTAATAGTGCATTTACATTTCATTTCTGCTTTCTCCATATTACTCATTTTAGAAGCCACAGAGGCTGATGGAGTTTTTTTTCATTTTTTAATTAAATTACTGTCTAATTATGGATGTGTGCAAGGATTTAACTACAAAGATGGTTATCTCAGCATTGTTTATAAAACTGGAAATTTTAAAAGATTCTAAATGTTCCACAGCAATGGTGGCTGCATTATGATGATGGAATATGCAATGCTGTAAATGATATGGTATAGTAAATAACATGGAGAAACATTCACAAGCTATTGATACTGATGTGGGCCAAATAGAGCAGCCATCCCCTCACTTCACTCAAGACTCCTTTTCCTTGTTCTTTAGCTCTCAGTTTCACCTTTTTCCTAGTCCAAGGTCTTAATCTGCTTTTCTTATCAATTTTCTCTGGCTCCTCACCCCAAGCAACAGACTTTCTATCCTAAAACCACCCAGTGACAAGGGCTTTAAAACCTGTTTCTCTGATCAATGCCTTTAAAGTACTAACTGAATTATTTCCTCCTGATCTAGAAACCATCAGGATACTAGCGGTGCCCCAACAAGGCTTCCAGTCCATCTCAACCAAAGGAGTCAACATGGCAGACCTCAAGACCCCTTCCCCTTTTAGATCAGATAGGGTGGGAGCTCCATGGATCCCCAATAGGTAGGGACAACAACCATTTTCAGCAGGAAGCAGGTACAGAAGATGAGACCTTCAGCCCCTCAACTTCCCATAAACATTTGTGGGGATCACATCTCCCAAGAGAAAGTGAGGAAGGTAGATAGAAAAGGGAAATCTCAACACCCCCCCCCCCACCCCCCATGAGACTGCCTGCTGGAATTGTTATGCCTGGATACCACCCTTTCACAAATAATCCCCTGCCCCAGGCTAGGAGGAGTTCCAGACAAAGACAGGGAAGTCAGAGGGCCCAAGAAGCCCACCAGCTTGGGCCAGCTCCTAAGGCCTGCGCAGTGAGTTACAATGACCTTCATTTCACCTGAACCTCATTATACCATCACTGTAATATCACACATATGCCCAGAAGTTCATTAATATCATAACAGACTGAACTCTGGGAAAGGGCATGAGCAGTCAGAAGGAGACCCCTTTGTCAATCAAACTTGTCAATCAAGAGACCCCACGCCCAGGAGTGTCTCCCCTGAAGACTTAGAATGAAAGCCCCAAAGCCTCGTTCATCGGGGCTCCTGAGCCACTTTCTTTGCTCGAGCCCACTCCTACCTCTTTGAAGTGTACTTTCCCCTCAATAAACTGTCTCTTTGTTTCACCTCTTTACTTTTGTGTGTGTCTTGTTCAATTCTTTGCTCCAGATACCAAGAACCTGGATGTCGTGTCAACAAGGACACCCCATTTTCCGGTAACAATATGTGGAAACAAGGCCTTATAGGACAGTGTGTACAGGATAATCCTCTTTGAATATTAGTACAAAGTAAATATATAGGGAGAGACTATAGGAAATAAATACCTCCAAATATTTTTAGTAGGGATGTGATTTATCTAGGTTTTCCTATATTTTCCAAATTTCCTGCAGTGATGATATATCCCTGTGTGAACAGATAAGCTTATTTTTAAAGCATTATCTTTGGGGACCAACTGATACAGTAATGTAGATATGCATTGGTAATGCTTTTCCAATCTCAAAATTCCATGCCCTTTTAGGTTCTCAGATACCCAGCTGGTCTATGGAAAATATTGTACTGGCCAGCTTGATAGTCTTTTATATGTATCTCAAGATGAGGCATGAAAATCAGTCCCTCAAAATCTATTATCTAAGGTAATCTGCAGCATTAATTTAAACCTATATTTTGTCCCTAATGCTTTCTTTTTATAGTAATTAGGGTTTTGTTTTTTTTGTTTTTGTTTTTTGTTTTGTTTTGTTTTTATCAATTAGACTCCTTCTTTATTTAAAAGGAATTCCTTCAGCTGTTCAGGAACTAAAGACTCTTATTGATGGGGCAACACATGCCTATTCCGTCCCTAGTGGCAAGCGAAATGCTTTGAAAGCCAAGCGTAATCTCCTGTGCGCACATCAGCATTCAATTCCAGGAACTGCAGCCTTCCCTCTGCCAACTGTACCGCGACGGTGCAGCACTGAATACTGAAAACACTCTGTTCTGCTGCCTAAGAGCCATCTGCCTCAGATAGAATCGGAAACATGAGGGAATCCAGTTCATAGCACCACGTGAAATCATAGAAGCCCGATCTGGAAGGACCTAGTGCACGGCCATGTACCCTTCCCACTGGGGGAGAGAAAGCCCATGAAATAAACAGTAAATGTGAGAACTGAAGGGTGAAGACGACATTTTTGAACAATCATTCTGAAATGTTGCAACTGGACATCTTTCCCCTTTTTAAAAAGTAGACCATCAACATAATAAACTGAAATCCACATCGGTGCCCAGTTTTAAAATTTAGCTTGACGACCCCTGTGTTCTTATCCCTGCCCTGCGGCTGCTAAACGGTGGAAGAGACCTTCCCCCACTCTCCTCCTGCAGCCTGACTGAGGGGTAGAGCCAGGTGAGGACCAGCAGGGAAGGAAGTGCAGAGAGAGCCAGTCCAAGTGGTGAGCATCCAATGGAATTTTGGGTGGCTTCCGGGTAGCAGGGACATTATCAGGGGGTCTGAGGATTATTCATCCTGATTGCATCCTTCACGTCTGAGAGAACAGTGCGAGAGGAAACACAGAGCTTCTGCTGAACCCGGGAGCAAAGGCTCTCTTTGGAAGGCCGATGTGCTTGCCTCATGAACCGCAGCAAGTCAAGGCAGACGGATGAAAATGCTTCACCAGGAGGGACAATCAGGAAAGATCAGCATTTCCTCGTCAAAAAAGGGATTTCCATCACACTGAAATAAACATCTCTCCTTTTACTTGGGCTACTTTACTCTTAAAATTCTCATAAAACGCTTCTTGTTACATTGAATTACACTACAAAGTATTTGGCTTAATTAACCAGTAGGTACACTTCACTCTGAACTCCTTTGGAACCCAGATTATGCGGAGTGCAACGCTTGACTCATTCTGGTATAGAGACGTAAATTAAATCGTTGGGAGTACTATTACCACTTTTCCTGCCTGTTTTTGAATAGCAGTTGTCCTCCGAACTGACAGAATTTATCTTTGAATTCTCAGCAAAATGCCCAGCGTCCTAGAAGCCCACTTTCTCTGACAGAGCGTTCCAGGAAGCATGACTCATCTGCCCAGGAAATGTGGAAGGAGGTGCCATGCTGATTAAAGTCAGCTCGGACCCTCTGCTGCTGAGACACCGTGTAAACCTCATCTGCTCTTCCCTCTGCATTTCTCCAAGGGACAAAGAGGATTTTAACTACCACGCTTTTTAGAGTCAGATGTAGAATCCTGTGGCTTTTGTAGGAAAACCGAGAGGCCAGGGGATAAAAGTCCCGCTTTCAACACATGGGGCCAATCTGTGCTAACCACGGTGGGAGCGCAAACCAGAGCCCTTCATTTACTGCAAAATGTTGTAGAGAGCAAAAGTGAATCCATAACACACTCTTTATGTTGAAACAATAATAAACAATATATATTAGCACTTCATAAATAATATTTATTAGCTGAGTATTATTCTAAGCCCTTCACTTGTTTTGCCTAATTTAAAACCCCTAGCAGCTCTACCATGCAGGTATGGGGGTATTGTTACCCCAATTTTAGGGTACTGGAAACTGAGGTATGTACAAGTTTAGTATTTCAACATTTTGAAAGGCATCAGCTCATCAAAATTTTCTTGGTTCCTTCACTAGAAGTATCGATAGGCATCGATGAACCAGGCTGCAGACAGAAAGCAAGAGAAAAACCAGGGTTTTTCTGGTCTGTAAGACATTTTCCTGTGAGTGAGCTATAGATGAATTACTCAGTCTTTGCTCATTATTAGCATCCCACAGTCATCAGCAGATGTAAGTCAGCTGGGTTAAGCAATTCTAATTCTAGTGAAACCCCCAGAAAGAGACAGAACGATCCACAACAGAAAGAGGAGTTCCCGGAGTTGTTCCCAACTGTGTTTTATCTCTAAAGCAAAAAATTTGGAAACTAAGGTCATTGATTGCTCCTGAGAACTGTACCAAATCTGCATGTCTTCGTGCATCCAGGTGTAATGTGTGCTGCACACACAAACATCTGTTCACATTTTACTTATTAGAGAGGATGCAAAGTCTTTTAAAGGATAAAAGAAATCAAAGTCCTATCAAGAGCTGTACACACGGAGCAAGGAAACTTGGAAGAGGAAGAGCACAGACTGAACTGTCAGAGCTGCTAAACAGACTGAGGCTCCGCCTGGGAGAGGACGTCAGACCTCACAGGGAAGGAGCAGTCACCCACAAGCAACAGGTCACGAGGAATGAGGATGCCATTTCCAATAGAGTGACACTGTTGTTATAAGGGCGACAGACAACATCTGGACAGTTTGCAGGAAGAACCTGAATGGCCACGCAGGAGCTGCGCTCTCTCCAGAAGGAGCTGGGGATCGGGGGGTGGAGGGGGGTTAATAATAAGCATTTCTTGAGTACTCAATATTTGCCAGGTGTGTGGATTATCTTACAACAATTTTATGAGTCGGTGTAATGATTCCCTTTATTTTAGACATGAGGAAACTGAGGCAGCAAGAGGTTCGATTCCATGCTCAAGGTCATAGCTGGCGAGGAGGATCCAAGTCTCGAATCCAGAGCCCACCCTCCGTTAGAGACGTGAGCATGAACCTGGGCCCCCCCACCTCCTGGTTCCAAGAACAAGTTGAAGGGAGTGTTTGTCAAGAACAATATTATTCAAGAGTAAGGTGAAGATCACAAAAGTAGGTGATCTTGCATGTTGTTACTTATCTGACTCTCAGTTCTCATGTCTCTTAAATAAGCCTAAAAATGCCCACTTCGGGGGTTTTTTGAGGAAAATGAGGATAAGCAAAAACATGTACCAAAGTGTCTGTAACAATGCCTCACACACATAGACATTTCTTACTGCAATTCTCAAAATCAACATCTGGGACGTGCAGGAGAACATCCTAATACCTTACCAACCCAAGTGTCACTTATTTGTATGAGAATAAAAATAGAAAAAAAAAAAAACCCCAAACGCAGCAAACACCTCTAGAATAACGTTTCCCTAAGAATGCTCTGTGGACTACAAATCCCCAAGGGAGGATCGTTAGTTGGAATTCTGGGCAGAGACTGCTCTTTCTGGAACTGTCTCCGCCTTTGGTGTCCCCCTGGGCCTCGGTCCCGGTGTCCCTCTCTCCCTCCCGGTTGTATGCACTTCTGCAGGGCTGTATCCCGATGTCTTCTGGCCCTTCCCTGTATTACCCCCTCCCACCCCGTCGTTAATCCAGTTCTGTCCATTTTAGCTCCTACATGCTCTCTAGTCCTCCTAGCACATTCTCCTCCACAGCAACGTGAAAAATGCTGCCACCCTGTCACCTGGCCTGCAGCAACCCACCTCCAGTTACCTTACCTCCCTGCAACTTGGTCTTGAAGCCAGCGTTTTTTAAAGTGTGCGTCTGAGCAAACTCAGCGGCTGCCCCGTTCAGGCTCTTCCCGAGGTTCCTGAAGCTCTGCGCATGCCCGCAGTGCTGGACGCCCACGGGCTCCCGCCCGCCTGGAACCCCACGCTTGGCCTCGGACACACTCACCTTCTCTCAGTTCTGACAGTGTCGCTCCCTGACCCAGCGCTAGTCAGGCTCCTCGGCGCCTTCTTCTCGACTAGGCCTCCCACTTGGCCTATAGAAACTGCAGACTCAGCACCAATGATTTCATCCTCTCACCGCCCACCTGTCCCCGTTATAAGACTTAAACACTAACAGTTTCTAACTGCTCAAGGCCACATCCCCAGGATGACCCCAGCCCCCTTAAAGCACCTGCCTGAGAAAGCTCAAAGCTGCCAACACCAGCGACACGTGAGGCTAGGCCTCTGACCACCCTTTCCAAGAGCACTTACTAAAAAGGGCTTAGAACTGTGAGGCTTCCCTGTCCCTCTGAGATACGGGAGAGTGGGGGGAACCCAGAACTATGTTCTGGAAGGTGGGTCCTTGTAATTCAGGCTTACCCCACTAGGTGAGTGTCCTAGGACCCCGTCTGCATCACTGTACCAGCTGGTGGTGTTGTGAGAGGCTGCGTTCAGCTTCAGTGAATTTTTTTGGACGCTCTTTCAACGCGTTTGCCCACTTCATGGTGGTGACTTACACGCACAACGTGCAGCATGACAACGCGCCTGCCCGCACCGCGCTGAGTGTTGAATAGTTTTTGACCAAAATCGACAAGACTCCCATGCCCCACCCTCCCTATTCACCTGATCTTGAGCCAAGTGGCTTTTCTTTTTTTGTCTCCCTGGATGGAAAAAGTTCTTAAAGGAAAGCATTTTGCCGATGTGGAAGAGGTGAAACAAAACAAAACAAAAAAACCGGCAGAAGCACTAAAGGGCATCAAAATCGATGAGTTCAAAACGGGTGTGAGCAGTGAAAAGCGTCTGGATAGGTGTATGGCATCCAACAGAGAGTCCTTCGAAGGTGACAGAAGTTTAAACATGTAACAATAAATACACAATTTTTTATCAATAAATTCTGGGCCTTTCAGGTTCCTCCTCGCGTGTCTCCCACAATTCAGGAGGGCCTTTCTCAAGGACCATTCCTTTGACATGTCGCCATCGGGGCCCCTGTGTCGCAGCCTCTGTGGGAGAGGAACGCTCTCCCCGGTCCCCGCCAGCTAACAGACGCAGTTGGCCTGATGTCGCTGACGGAGCCGCGTTAAGTTTCCGCTTCCTGACTGCTCAGGCGCTCGCCGGCCCCTCCCATGCCCTCATTCTCCCTTAAACACGCCCAGGTCACACCGGACCCTCTCCCCCGTTGCAGTGGTCTAGTACTGATTAAAGGCTGTCCGTCCCCATCTAACAGCCTGAAGGAGTACCCCAGCAAAAACAGAGGAAAACAACAAACCCTGTTTGTGTTTCATTCCGCATTTCCCGGACTTACTAGGACTCAGGTCCCTTTATTTGTGAAACACCCACCAGCGTTTATGGCAGCGACAGCTGCGTGCTTTTCCCAAATTGACTTCCCCTTGGTCTGGGTTTCTGATTCGCCATGTGGAAAGCAAGGCCCACCTGCATGGAACTCTGATGTGACTGAGAAATAAACTTGAATTTTATGAATCCCCTGGGAATTTCTGAGTGCTCCATAACGACAGCCGGCCCGCCCTTAATTAATTACAGTATCCCCGGGGCCTGCTGTTTCGCAGTCGCAGTACGGAAAACACTGCTCAGGCTGCAGACCTAGAACCAAAGGTTCAGAACACCGGTGATGTTTCCCTCCGTTCTTGCATTTGGAATGCACTATTTTTAATTGAAAGGAGGGCATGGGAGTGTAATAAAAATAAACAAAGATGCAAACATCTGGTGAGCACGATGACATCAGCCAGAGGATCTGGCAAGAGATCAAACAAATCTTGTAAAGATGAGTGGGAAATGCATTTGGCAGAAGTCATTGACACAATCAGGGGGCCCTGAAAATGGCATGAGCGGAACAGGAAGAGGCACAGAAAGGTCTGAGGGATGTAACGGAAGACAGGAGTAACAAAGGTGCCAGATAAGGACGGGGGGAGTTTAGAATCAGAATTCAGAAACTGCTACGTCATCTGACATTTTTATATGAGATAAACATAGTAACAGTATCACCAGGTCTTGATGAGACAAAGCATATAATTCAGCTGTAGTAATGGGAAAATAAGACGTATTTGTAAAAGAAACATTTAGTGGCACTCAAAGGTGTATGTAAAGAGGATACCTACTAAAATATTGATAACGTCCCAGGAGAGAGCTTTGAATGAGGATAAAAAGAGCTGTCACAGTAGACGTGGGCTACAGGCAGTGGTTTGTACTAGGGGCTCACGGGGGCCTCAACCAATTGGAATCCCAGATTTTGATTGGGGAGGGCTGGGGTGAGGGGCTCGGAATCTGTTTTCCTAACAAGATCCCCAAGTGATTCTGGAACGCAACCAGATTCAGCAGCTACTTGTAGAGAATTTATCCTCTAGCATCAGCTACAGGATTTATCTTCTAGAATCAGCTGGGGAATTTTTTTTTTTTTTTGCGGGGGTGGGTATGTGGGTAGTTCCCTAGCTGGGAATCGAACCCAGGCCACAGCGTTGACAGCACCAGCACTGAAACCTTAAGCCACTACACCACCAGGGAACTCCCCGAGCTAGGGAATTTATCCTCAGTAGAGACTACAGTTTCTTGTACCAAGAAAACATGTCAAGACCAGTGCAGTCAAGAGGTACACAGGGGTGGCAGTGGGGAGGTCATTGCCCCCATCTGGATGTCTCTCAGAAGTCTTTTTCTGGAAAAAGTGTGGCATCTGATGAGTTCTTTATGTGCTTTCCTCTCTCAGAAAGTCAATATTGAAGAGAAGTGCTACTCTAGACTAATTCTGCTCAGCAAAGAAGTGGTTGTTAACAGACATGAACAAGACATTAGGAGAGAGTAAAGACGTTCCCTATGGTGACTACACACACCAGTCACGGGCCTCAGGTTTTAGGGTGCCAGACTTCAAAAGAAGATATAAGCTCATGGCGCCAAAAAAAAAAAAAATTAAAATGAAAGAAAAAAGAGAAGAAATAGAAAAAGAAAAGGAAATTTTAAAAAATGACAAGTTTCAAAAAATTGAAATTCTGTCCTCAAAGTCAGGAATAACTTTTGCGACAATAAAAGGGAAAATCTCTGAAGGAATCAATTAAGAAGAAACCCATGGAGCTACACAAGAACTCTCTGACGGTTTTATAAGCACACATACAAATGAGCTAAACTTTGGGACATAGCATGGTTAGAAAAAATGCCTATTTTTTTTAAAAGCTATCCTTAGGGCAAAGGAAAGATACAAATGTGGATGAGACCAACACCTGCCGAAGACAGCATCACTGGATGAAAGAGAAGTAGAAACATGCCACCTACTATGATTTTGAAATTGGAAGAAGAGACATTGAAATCCAATTTAGGAGCTAAGACAGTCAACTTTTTCAATGAATTTTTCCGGGTTTAAGTGAATTATAACCCATCAGCACTGAAAGATACAAGCACCAAAGAACTAATTTTGTAATATCGCTGAATTCACGGGTGTTTAGGAAATGTTCGCAAAGCTTCTGCCTCTGGCCACACATGTGACCCGTGAGCAACACTGGCCAGAGGGCTGCACTTCACTGCTCCTGTCCAGACCTGGCCGTACTGTCCAGAGGGACACCATCTACAAGCAGATCCATGTCTTTGCAGTCAGGAGCAAAAAGATGTGCTGGTAATTTGCCAACAAGGGGAAGTCTGGTTGGTTGTAAGCATGTGAGGCAAAGGGCCACATAAAGATGTAAAGTCATGGCTGGAGTGGCCATATTGAAGCTGAGATTGTAATACTGTAGAAACTCAGAGGATGCTCTTGGGAAAACAGGTGGGACGGGTACACAACGCAGAGAGAAGTAACACAGCAGTTAGAAGGAGGGGAGGATCCACTAAGCTGCCTTGGTCCCTGCCCTCTCCCAGCTTTTCATAATAGTTTCTCCCATGCATCATGAGGTTTCCTACTTTCCTCAGACCAACAGTCCTTTCACAAACACTAATCTTTTCTACACGGTCTAATCTGCGTGTGTGCCTGCAACCAAGAACATAAAGCAAAACAGTGAAAAGTAGGAGGATGGCCAGGGGTCTAAAGGGAAAATTATTCAGCTTCCAAAATGTGGGAAAGATTTATTCTGGTGTCTCACCAATGAGTAAGAGTAACAGTAATTTGGGGGAAATTTCATAATTGGACACTAAAAATAATTTGTCAGCATGCAGCAAAGAAAGAGGTGATTACAATAAATGTTCGTTGTTTATGAAGAAGTCATCTTAAAATAATACAAATTTCTCTTTGTGACAGTGTCACGAGGGTGGGAGAGCCAAGGACTCAATAGACATGCCCTCATGTCACCTTGGAGGGGGACAGAAAATTGTGAAGGAGCATATAGATAGAGGGTGTGTGGTGTCATGGCTGAGAATCAGCCTGGAGCCACGGTGCCAGGTAGAAAGCCTGGCTTTGCCACCTGTCACCTTGGTGACTGTGGACTACCTGCATTTGCCTCAATTGCCTCACCTGTCAAATAGGGATAATACTTTCCTCATTACGTGGTTGCTGTCATAATTACCTGGCAAATAATAGGTACTTGATAAAGATCAGCTATTACTATTACCAAATTGTTTGAATGGTGCTATTGCAAAACTGTTCAATAACAGATCATTTTAACCAAAGAAATCTATCATTTTGGAGAATTTGAAACAGGATCATCTTGTTTTTGGAAAGCATTATCAATAATTTTTGAGGAAGAGTAGGTCAATGGCCAGCGAGTCCATATGCAATGAATATGGACTCTACAGACCAGAGAATCAAGATTTAGAGGGATCATGATGTGGTGGAATTTTTAGGCAAAAGAGTCAAATATAGCTTCATAGGATGAATAGTCTATGGATGGCTACGAAGCCATTACAATTCATGTTCAAGTGACCTGGAGGTTCTAAGTCTTATTACAGTCCAACGCTGTACGTGAGTAACAATGAACTCATCTAACCTCAGCCGACAATACCAGAAGTATGTGAACCAGATGCTACAGTCTACGCATACTGGGCCTTGGCCACGTTAATTGGAGTGTTGCATCCAATCCTGGGCCACATTTTAAGAGACACTGCTCTACAAGAGACCAAGTAAAGGAGGGTGTCCCATGAGAGCTTGCCACATGAGTACCAGTTAGAGAAGTGAAGGATGAGGACTGCAGGAAAGAGGCCAAGGCAGTGATGATTTGCTCGAGGGAACTCAGACACTGAATTCCTGGACTTAAACTTCAGTCTACATTCACTCTCTCCCCTCACTGCCTGGTCTTGTGTCTGCTCCCACCATCCCTCAAGAGCAGCTCTGCCCAGAGTTGCACTGATCTCCAAGGGACACTTCTCAACCCTGACCTTTCTCGACCCCACTGGGAGTATCTCACCTGGTGATCACTGTCACCTGCTAGCGTACTCTCAGCTTCCATGACACACAACTCATAGTTTTCCTCCTCCCTTTTCTCACCACACACATGCTCCCTGTTGACTTAATCCGTGCCCTGGCCTTCCTATACATCTCTGGGCTGATTTCTCCCAAATCTGTCACTTCTGTTTGCATACTCAATCACCTACATGAAATCTCTTCCACGGGGGGAATCAGACACACAATAAAAATGGAAATGTGCAATCAAGATGTAAACTGATCCTCATGACTATATGAATAATATGGTCTTACTCCTTTAAGCAAACGACCCTTCCCCCCATTGAATATTTTATTTCCAAATCTGAATCTTGTTTTGCCCAGAGGACAAAATAATGAAGGACGGATTAGATTCCCTGTGGGATCTTTACCAACCCACATCTCTCAGTAAAGTTGGGCATGACATCCGGCCAGCACCTAATCAAGTCCTTTCATAGCTTCAGCTTTATTAATTCAAAATAACTCAACTCTGGCTGCAGTAACAGTCACTTCGAGATTGGTACTTGGCTAAGTCACTTGAAAAGACCTTTAACCAGAAGTTATTAAAATAATGAAAACTAGATTTTGTGCTTGTGGCTTTTCTCTCCTTAAATGGTTGCTTGTGCTTTTCAATTTTCCATCATAAACCAGCCATTGTAGCGATTGCTCTGGTCTTGCCCATTGGCTTACAGAAATGGAAAAAAATCTCCTCCCTATGGCAACAGCGTCATTCTTTGGAAGCCTCTGCTGAACTTCTGGTTCTCCTTCTGTAGTCTTGCTGCTTTCGCCATCAGTGTTGCACAAGATAAATGGCACATCTGTAAGCATCTACGAAGACCTCTCCTAGGCTGCTCTGCAGTTACTGGAACAAGTAGCTTTTACGTGACAGTTTTCGAACACCTCCAAAAATTATCTGATGGGCCTTGTTACCATTCCATCCTCAAATAGGTCCAGGAGATGGAGTCCAGTCCCTGGAAATGTTTCATCTCATTTCCTCCCCACTCTTTCTGCCAAAGGCTCCCCTAAAGTCCAGTTCAGAAGCTTCCTCCTCCCAGTAGCATTCTGCATTGCGCTTTATCAAACCACTACGGCGCCCAGTGCATTATAACACATGCAACGCTCTGCAAGGCCATGAGTTCTCTTGGTTTGTGCTCAAAATGGTAGAATTGCAATGAATGTGTACAGTTTATACCAAAAGGCCAGTTTGGAATTCAATTCTTTCTCATAAACTAATTAGCTATCATTAGGCTGCTGCGAAGATAGGGCTGAGATACTCAATTTAACCTGAATTCAATTTAACTTAACTGAACCCCTATAAGTTCCCAGGCCTATAATCAGTGCCTGGCTTATAAAGCTAGGAGAAGACAGCTTACACCTTAAAAATTTCATAATCCACTGGGACATGTGGGTGCAATCACTATGGGTAAAAATGTGGTATGATCAACTGCTGGGTTTGTGGTCCGAACAAGGGGCTTGGAAAGCAACCTTTGCATTTTTTCTAAAGAATACTCATGATCTCATCATGTAAAGAAAAGGAAAGCCTGGCTCCAGGCACAGGGAGTGAGACAGGCATGGCACCATCAAGCTTGTGACGGCCATTGACATGGCCGACGATGGGAAGGGGGCTTAAAACCATTGTCAAGTTTGTGCTTGTAAGATTGTTGTATGTTGTGCCATATTTTCTTTGAACACCAGTAAATATACGTTCTAATAAGTAAACACTACGGCTACTATTTCCATAATAGTAAACTTTCCTAAATAGAAAGCAAGATTTTTTTTTTTTAACCCATAAAATTATCCCTCAGAAACAAGGGAATCCATATATTCGGGACCTCTCAAAGCCTCTGAAAGTCCAGGAAGCTTTCTCTCTTTAGTTTTAAAACACAAAAGTGCTATTTGGAAAAGGCATTGTTAACCTCAAATGACCTCAGTCAATCACAGTTGTTTTTTTGTTTTTGTTTTTTTCTCAAGAAATTTAAGAACATTTTACAAGGATAAAGTATTTTTTCCCCTGGGAATACATCCTAAAAGTGTTGAATGTTGGAAGTCTCTGCAAGCAAGACTTCTAAAAATTACTGATCACCTTAAAAAGAGACACACGAAGTCATTGCATTGTGGGTAAGTGGGATGGACAGAAGGGAAGTGTCCTGATGTTACCAAACCTAGTACTTCTCACTTCAGAAAAGATTTCTGAGAAAACATCATATGTGGATTCAAAAATACTATATATTAACACTGCAGATGGATATGAAGACAATGTATTAGATGACTGATATACTAAGGATGAATAGTAGATATCAAAACATATGCAAATAGTTTGAGCAAAATTTTTATGTATGAAAATGAAAATCAATATTTCTAAAGTAATATAATAGTTTATAAAATAATTTTACATGTGAATGCATAATTACATTAATATAGTAAGTAAAATAAGTAGCTGCCTAACTTTACAATCCATAGCCCTAGAACGTTGCATAGGAAAACTAGCCAAAAAGCTTTTGTAAATAAAATACCTTATTGCAAAAATAGTATCTTATCTCATATTTTGGGTTGCCTGATTTTCAAGCAACTTTTATTGCATAGCATTGTGTACAGAAAGTTTAATAACTGCCACTGGTGGTCAGTATTATAATAAACAGAAACTTCCATTTTACAAAAAGAAAAATTAACTAAAATGAACACAAATTCAAAAATACAAACAAGAATCAAAATCATGATTCTTTGTATCAGGCAAATTAGGTATTAAATAAATCCAAACATTTTCTGACCTCTTGTTTATGGAAGCACACACACACACACACAAAACAAACCAAAAGTAAATAAATAAAAGTTATTCTTCTACTTCTGCATTGTTTAAATGATGAGATCAGTCAGCCCAGAAGTCATATTGAAACCTAAAATAAGTAGTCCTTTGTGTATATGGTTAGCAGATTAACTATCCTTAACATAGAGATGATATAGTGAAAGAGACATGAACTATACCTGCCCAAATACCTAGGGTAGTTGGTATGTTCTAGATGTACAGGGCAGGGTGCAGGATTTACTTCTACAAAGCATGATTTCTGGCTTGGCTAGCCTAACTTAATCTGAAAATGCAGTGATTTATTTAGCTTCAGAATACATACCTCTAAATAGTCCGTGGAGCAGTTTATATGATTTTCCAATTCAAATCCTAAAAACGTGTAATTCACAGTGTTGCCAGTTGTTGCTTGGATGGTCCAGTTGCAACGCTGATTGTGAGAATAGGGATTTGGATAATGGATACTCTCTAAGACGCCATAAGTTCGATTCACAATCATAACGTGCTCACACGCTGTAAAAAATAACCGTGACTGTTTAGAACCACTATCATATATTCGTATGTCGTAATTGCTCCAAGATGCGTGTGATATTTTCCTTTAAGAAAACATCTCAATTACGTGTGTGTGTTGCAGCATTTTTATAGTTGAAAGTCTCCATTTAGAACAAACGTAAAATAATACTTAAGCGACTTCATCAACTTTAAAGTGCCATGAAAATTGCGAATGTTAAAATGAGCATCAGATTCTTGGGCGCTGGTGGAGAGCAACACAGCTTAGTACTACTGGGAGAGCAATCTAATTTGTTTGTTTAGAGAAGTGGGTTAAACATTCTGTGCTTCTGTTTTTCTCACTTTAACATTTGGAAGGGACAGAAATCCTGACCTTTGAATTCAACAGTTTAAAAACACAGAGTTCTATGTGAATGCTAAAAATGAGTAACAACATGGCTTTGTTAAATTCAAAAGTCAGCATGAAATTCACAATAAAGGCTCTGTTGTTCTGCTCCTTAGTCATCAGGAAGAACCAAACGAAAAGAGGGAATGTAAAAGATTTGAAGAAGAAATGAAAGACTAGGTAGGGATGGCTAATCCTGGGTATCAATGACAATTGCAGCCAAACCTACTGACCTGAACAAGCAGACGCATGCCGTTCCTCAAGTGTTTTTCTTATGGTCAATAAGGTTTGTAATACAAAAGAATGGGAAAAGAGTTTTGAAAAAGTTTTCTCTGAAGAACATGGTTCATAGGTGCATTTTTACTATAACATTACTTCATGGCAGGTGGCTGCAATGCGATTTTAAAAATATAGTTTGGAAAAATATACATTTGTGGCTCTTCAAAATCTTACTGTGCTGGAGCAGGGGAATACTCAAGCTATTTCCCTTTGAAAAAAATTTTAGGTCACATTTTTATCCACAAAAGATTTCGAAAGAATTATTTTGTTTTAGATGCCTGCAAGAAGTTACAGCTATTAGGCAGACAGGTTTCGTGTGTCTCAATGATTACACCACAGGGCAGAAGAAAATACATTCCATTAAACCATATGAACTGCTCTCAGTGCTCAGAAATTACACTATCTGTGAACCTTCAATTTAAAATGGCAAATTACACAGAAAATCTCACTGGTTAGCTCTGTTTCCTTTAAGGACCTATATTCCATGGATACTAGGTTATTCATTCGGTGTTCTGAAATCATGAGAGAAAAATAAAGTATCACAGGGATAAAAAGAAAAGGATGGGACCTTTAATATGTAATTTGACTGTAACCAAGAAACAAGTTACCATAGCAATAATAAAATTAGAGAAATGACTATATGCTCAACCAAACAAACAGATACTTGATAGAATTTGGGAGAGCTTTTCATACACTTGTGATGAATTCCTGAAGAACAAAACTATATAGCATTAAAACTCAGTATACAAAACTATCTAGAATGCAGCCTAACCCCCAGATGTAAGTGAATGCGAAGCTTCAAATTTGCACTTAACCGAGGTTTAACATTAATACTCTTAACTAATCCAAAGGGATATTATATATTCAGATTATGATTTTGTGACTTTCAATTCCATTTTTGGGCAACTGTGTCAAAATTATGGATAAGTTTAAACTTAGTGGGGCCAGAAACTGCATTTTAAAAAACATAAGTATTTATTAAATAACACAAATTAAAGGAAATCTTGTTTTCTTGAATGCTCATTTTGAAACTAACTTGACAAAGTATTTGATTCTAGAGCTAGAAGAAAGCTTTTGCAATCATCTAACTTAATCTCCATTTCTACGAGAAAAATAGTCATAGACCCCAGAGAAGAAAAGGAACCTCCAAGTGTTAGGGGGCAGGACAAACCCCAGAGCCCCTGGACTTTCTGTTCAATAATCTTTTAATTCCACCAGGATGCCTCAGGGAAAGCAGAATTTAAAATGCCTTCTCCACAAAGCTCAGATTCTTCCACAGTAAAGAACGTGCCTACTGCACATATGATTCACAAGGACCATAGTTTCCCTTAATAAAATTAAGGCACCCTTTGCACTACAAAACAAACAAAAAATAGATACTACACACAATGGAATAATGTCTAATTAGAAGATCGTAATGCTTGATACAAAAGAAAACCCATTGGCTGTTAACCCATTACACTGATCTTTAGCCAAATGCAACTATCTCAGCATATTAAACACGCTTCTAAATTCCTACAGCTTACCATGTGCTTTAGTTATATGGTAAATGTAATGCATAAGCATTTCTCCTGAAACTAGAGTTGTTTTTTTTCTCAAAGGGAGATGAGAATTATTTAAATGGCCCAAACCAATGGGTTCTACTTACTTTAGTTTGTTTCATTTATCAAGAGATTGAAGACCCACTACAGGTTCTGAGCAGCCAGTACAAATACTTACTCTGCCGGTATTTGGCCAGGAAGCCACTTCCTTGTTGACCTTCATCTGTCCTCAGTTTTAGAAACATGCTGTCTCCACCAGAACGAATGAGAGGTGGTTTCTCATTCCCACAAAGCTGAGCTAGCAGGGGAGAGCTGGTGCTCGGGCCATCATATACCTTTAGGAAAACATTTTAAATGTCAGATGATTATGGCTATAAACATTATGTAAAGGCCTCAGTAATACTTCAGAAGTGGTGAAGAAATACATACATGACATAATGAAAGAACTGCCCTGAATCGAAATATCTTTAAAAATTATGTTTAAATCTAATTTAAATAAACTTGAGTCACAAACTTGGGCCATTTAGCCAGGGTTGTGTATAATATAGTAAGGGTGTTAACCCAGGTTGAAACCTGAAGATAGAAAATGAAAGACTAAGATATATTTTTGAAACCATATCTGTTTCCGGTAGTCCTTACTTTTTGAATTTATAGCTTATAATTTATGACACTTCAATACATTTTTCATTTAGATTGGTTTTCAATAGATAAGGCTAAATTGCTGGTACTGTAAAAAGTCCTATTTGGATGACTTTAATGATCTTCTCTAATTCACCCATGTAGTCTTCTCAATTGTTATTTTTTGCTTTCTATATAGAAAGTACATAGATAATAACCATGATAAATGTTGTAACCCTGTTCAGGAGTCTTTTAACCACATCTTAATAGTCGATATTCAATGTATTTTAAATACTGAGTGTACTGGGTCATTCAGTAATACATGCTGTCCTTAGAAGGCTGTCATTTTCATTAAATTTTCTTTCAATGCTTAATTTGTTTAAAATGTTCATGTGGATGTTGAAACAAGATGTTCCCCTTTCCTGAATCTCAAAAACAAAAATAAATGCATTTTTGCTGTGGGTGAGGCAGAAGCAATGAACAACACATCAGAAACTTCATACATACAGCCAGATAATCTAAAGTGCAGTTTGGATGATGCTCCAAGTGAAAGTCTTCAAATTCCAGTTCAAATGGGCTGCCATGGCTGGACTTCAACCACCAGGAGCATTCAGAGCTGTGATAGTAGGGCATCGGGTAGTTAGGAGACGTGAACGTGCCAGTGGCGGTGGTGAGATTGCCCCCGCAACCTACAGGAGAGAGACGGAATGAGGTCCATCCTTTCCTTTCTGCTAACATTGAATCTTCTTGTCTATATCAAACTGGTGTGACTGTTATTCCACTTTAAACCAAGTTGCAAAACAACTATATCACCAGAGTAGCTAGCCTATAGCCCTAATTCATGTCAAAGTACTTCTCCTAACTATGTCCTTCAACAACAAAAGGCTGGTGTTCACTCAGAAATACTTACAATGTTGAAATTTATTACAAATTTTAAACACAAAACACAACTGGAAAAAAAAAATGGATAAGACTATGGCAGTCCAAGAACCAGGAAACCAATCCAATTGGACTCTACAGTCAAAGATAACTCTTTGCTGTCTTTACCTGTCAATGATCCATCCCAGGAAGCTGAGAATCCAGGCTTTGAGTCCCAGGAGTCACTCCTAAACTGTAACCATAGTTTGTTACTGTGAGAGATGATTCTTGGAGGTGGAGTTGAGCCACAGTATTTTCCCAGGAGTGGTGAAGTTTCATACCCTCCATCTCTGACAAAATACAAATGTGAACTAGGTTATTGATAATATTACTGTATAAATAGTCAACATTATTTGAACTTTGAGATCACAAACAGATTAGATCAAGCAATGTCTCTCCAAAATACTCTTAAAAACACAATTTCAAGTTTTCAATTTATTAAATAGTATTTGAATAACTTAATAAAATAACCATCATTTGTAGTTGGCATGGTTTTTTTTTCACCACCAATTGCAAATTGAGATAAAGTGTTTAATCTTCTTCCTCTCAAAGTGTCTGTTAAACGTGACAAAGAACACCAAATAAAGAAACCATAATTATTAATAGTATAAACAGCTGTTAATTTTACAGAGAAATCTTAAATGCTTTCCTTCTAACTTGAAAATATTCAAAATTTAAAATATCATATATGACATATGTAGCAAAATTTTAAAATATTTCTTTCCCTAAGAACTTTTGGGGTCTTAAATCTAGTTTACAATCTATAGCTTTTACAAGCTTTAAAAAAAATAAAGGATTTTCTGGACATAAAAGTCCAATTATTAACTGCTTTAAATTAAGAAAAATACTGTATTTTGTCATATATCATGTATACTCTTTCATCCAAATTTGTGAGTGAAAAATAAAGATGCACATTATATATGGGCAGTACTAATTTGGTATCTATATAAATGTTTTTAATTCTTTTATTATGCTTATAAGTTAAAAGTTAACTCTAGAAACTAATAACAATATCCGTATGTAAAATAATACCCTGGAATATGATAATTTTTATATAAAAAATTGTATATACATTTCTTGTACCTTGTATCTGTTTCTGTGTTTTGGAATTATTTGTTACATAAAATTTCTTGTACCATAATATGTTAAAAAAATAAATGATAAAATTCCTTTATAATACAAAAAACAGGCACCTAAATAGAAAAAAATAAAAATTTGAATTAAAATGAAAGATTTTTTTTCCCTGAAAGTTTGGGCCAAAAATGTGGGTGTACATTATAAACAGGAGCACATTATACATGGCAAAATATGGTATATTATTTTAGCATGATATGGTACAATTGTGATTTATTATCTTAGTACCTCAGTTTATATCACAGAAAAAATTACTGTAAAATAGCATAAAATTCCAGGCTTTTGAAATGCCAAATAAAAAATTTAACACAGATGCACACCAAATTGAATAGCCAAATTTAATTCAATAAAATGATCTGGGTAGATATCAGTAGATAAGTTAATATACGTTTTGTGCAAATATAACATTTGAAACACATTCTTTCAAAGTAGTGAAGAAGTGAAATAATGCTTTGCATTTAAAGTCACAAGCCTATTTGAACACAAAAACTTTGTGAAAAGCTTAAGATAAGGTTGCTATCTTAGCATCACTTTGTGATAATTAGTAAACAGCCTAAAATTTAAACTGTTTTTACATAAAGAAAGTAGATATTCAGCAATAGCAAGTATCTAATTTCAGAGTGGTAATACATTTGTTTACTCTGCCCAAATGAAATCTGGATTTTATTTTCAAATACCCCTAAATAAAAGAATCACTTCAACATAACCGAGTCTTATGCAATTTTATATTTTCCTTCTGTTAAGTCAGAGTGCATGACAAACTTTATCTCTTGCAGGAAAGAGTAGAACAGGGAGTTTCACAGACAATTTCCAAAGTTTTTCCTTAACCTTTCCAGGAGAGATTACAAATGAAAATAAATAATGAAAAAGATTATGATGAAATAAAGGTGCTCACTTGATTTCCAGAAAATCTCCTATACACTCTGTACCAACGGGCTCCTCCAAGGAGAAGTTGGTGAAGTGCAATGCAATCTGCTGGCTGGTCCCCACCGTGATCCTGTAAGTGCACTTCCAGTTGTTGGGGTAATTATTGGGGAAGTTTGGAGAAGTGAACACCCCAGACTCTTCTGTATAGTCTTTCAAGCATACTGTGAAAATAAGTAGGCCACAAGAGAAAAAAAAAAAAAAAAAGAAAATATTATGCTACATTTAAAAGACATTCAGTAACATAGAATTTGTTAATTTGTGCCAATGTACTTGATTTCCAATAGGCCATTCTGGAATGTTCAAAGAATGACTTCATTTCAAATCAAACTTTTTTAAATCTCAAAGGCAAAAGCAATTACTAATAGTAAACCTAACCTACTATCCCCAGGGTGCCAAAAAAATGTATACACATTTTAAGAGATACTATCTATGAATTTCTGGACACTGATGGTAACCACTTTGAGCACCTCTTGTAATTGCAGAAATCAAATGTAGGGAGTTCCCTGGTGGTGTAGTGGCTAGGCTTCGGTGCTTTCAACACTGCAACCTGGGTTCGATTCCCAGCCAGGGAAATACCCACCCCCCCAAAAAAAGAAATCAAATGTCATTTGTATTCATCTTTCGTTATCAGTATATATTGAGTATACAATTTTAATACAGTTTTTTTCTTTCTTAAAATGTGTATACAGTTTTTAGTATCTTCTGTATATCACAGGTGAACAACTTGTTATGTTCTTTTTATGTTTCTAACTCATGGAAATTACCATGAACATTAAAAATGTGGTTCAAATACAGAAATCAAAGTGAGCCTAGAAATAATTCAGTTCTGTTCTCCTTTTCATAATCTTCCATTAAAATGGTTTTCTCTAAAGCATGTATTTAGAAGAAATGACAAAGCAGTTACCTCCAACATGCAGTAAACAATAGGAGATGAGAATTAGGGATCTGAGCGACCTTATATCAATACCCAGCTCGAACATTAACAAGCTGTGCAACCTTGGACAAGTTACTACCCCTCTGGGCCTCATCTTTAAAATGAAGATGATAACTGTCCCTGAGTGTACATGTAAGGCTTAGAGACAACTCAATTAAAGGGCTTGGCACATATATTAATAGTATGTGCTCAACAAATGGTAGTAGTCATCATTATATTTCAAAGTAGAACAGAAAAGTGTAAAAACTGCAGAGCGTAAATTATGAGGAATAAATTAAACCATTCACATAAAACATTTAAGTAGTACTTGGACAATTTTATACCCTAAATCAATATTCACTGTTCTACTTTATGAGTTTTAACTTTATCTATCCAGTCCTTCAGACTCTGTATTTGCAAACCAACCCAATCAATCAATCTTCTTCTATGCTCTCTAAATCTGAGATATTTTCCAAAGAAAATCTGATGTTAATGTATTTTAAATGTATCTTCAATTCTATCCAGTAATAACATAAATCTAGGATTCAGCAGTAGACACAGGTCTCTGACTGAAGGGTTTTGGGAGAGAAAAAAATTGATATATTTAATCGTGAGTAAAAAGTAAAAAGAAAATGAAGATGTTTAGGTGTGCTATTTCCCTAGTTGCTGCTGTATAATCATACTCAGAAAAGAACAGAGGAACCATTGGTATTGAGAGCACAGACACACAGAAGATATTACAGGTTCTGCTACCTATGTATAGCACTCAGAGTAACAGGCATTTACCAAATATTTGGTTTTCTCTATTTTAAGCAGAAAGTAATCAAGGCTTTACTGTATTGAAAGACAGTGATTTAACTTCAAAGATGAATGTCATTTACTTTTCTATATTTTTCTATAGTCTGTCAAGATATTTCTTCAAGGGGGAAGGCAGGAAGGAAAGAAGGAAGGGAAGGAGGGAGGGAGGGAGAAGAGAGAAGTGGAGGTAGAGGTGGTAGAGTAAGTAATTCAGACTAGTAATGAGTATTACTAAGATAAACATTCATGTATCACTTGGACATTAAATGAAGGCTGTGACCCAATCTCCCCGAGCGGACAGGACTGATGGATCATTGACCACCCCCACATTCAGATAGCTTTAGCTAGTAAGTCAAATATCTGGAGTAATTTATATGTTTATGTCACTAGTTCTTAAAGAGATAATAGTCCTTGCTTACTCACTCTACTTCTAGAGGGGAAATACAATTACATTGAGTATTTCTAAAGCAACTTGCAATTAGTCCGTAGGAAAATGGTATGTATAATCAGGTTCCCAGGTAAAGAAGCCTAATTTAATAAAAATTTTGACAAGTAATGATGAGTAATTTCCCTGTACTTAAATATATAAGTCATTATTGCAGCATAATGATGATTGATTGTTAATCTCAACTGAAATATCAATCCTTTCTGTCGCTGGCACAAAGGTAAACACAGTTCCTAATGTTACAAATACCTTCACACTGTTCACTTTGTCTGAAATGCTTTACCTATTATAACAACCTTCCTCCTCCCCCAACATAGTCCTTAACAAACAAACTCTCACCCATCATTTAAGGTTAGATTGAAATATCACCTCATTTGTGAAGCCTTTTCCAAAGAAGTAGAATTAATTTCCTTATGTTCAATAAAACGTTATGTAAATAGCAATTTGAGCCTCAAATAGATTTTATTATGTATTTTATGTAAGTGTATTGCCTCTAATAGGCCTGGAAATATGAATACAACCTTATTAACCATTGTTAACTTTCACTTACCATTGTACTGGCCCAGATCACATCTAATAAATATTAGTTTAAATTATATTACATAATAAGGTATGGAAACCGGAGCAAGGGGCGGGGGGGTAACTATCTAATTTCTTCCCGTTGCTCTCTGCCCCATCCTATTACTCCCTCCACTTTTCCCACCACATTTTTCCTCTCCTTCCCATTCTCTCCCTTAAATAGGATGTGATTCTTTAATATTTTATAGTGTTTGTTAAACTAAATTATAGAAATGTCTGCTTCCAGTCATGACAAACAAGTAACTAGTATTAGGCCCTATAATGACTATAATAATAGTATAGTTCTGTCCACCTGCCCTCTTCTTAATGCAATTTTAGTTGTAGCTTTTAACTCTATTTACATTATAAACTCCACCTTACTATTATTTTTGCTTTGAATCATTAGATTATCAAATGATGATATATTCATACAATAGAAGGCTATTGATCAATAAAAAGAAAATAACTACTTATAAATGGAGTAATATGGACAAATTTCAGAGACATCATGCTAAGTGAAAGAAGCCTGCCTTAAAAGATCCCTCCTATCTGCCTTTTGAACAGTCAGAACTAACCAACAGGGACGAGAATCAGGTCTGCAGCTGTTGAGATGGAAGATGTGGAGGGATCAATCAAAGGAACACTAGGATACTTTGTGGGAAGATAAAAGTATTCTATATTTTGAATGGAGTAGTGATTACATAGGTGCACACATTGGTTAAAACTACAAATGAATTTTACTTTATGAAATTATAAAATATAAATCTAAGTTATATTAAGAGTTTCAAAGTTCTGTGCAAAAACAGGTTGAGTTCTCTAAAGGAAATCCAATAAATAATTCAGATACCCAAAAATTAATACATAAAATTAAAATAGAAAAATAAAAATTATTTTTGAGGGTATACCTGCTATAAATATTAATAATAGGTAGTTTTATGAGATTCCTATATCTAATTTTATAGAGAGAAAACAATGTTTCTCTGAAGTTAATGTGTCAGTTTCTTGAAAGGCCAGTAACTCCTTTTATCTAACACTGAAGTCTACATAATGTAATATTTTCTTCTCTTGACATTAGAAATTGTTCTTTCTAGAATAACGTTAATATGGAGAAATGTTAATGGTGGGCTTTGGTTTCCTCTTACGCTTTGCAAATAAAGCATAAGTAATTAAAACTGAATATAGTCCCATAAAAGGATGTTCGTGTGTTGCCATAATTCTCACTGACTCAATACAAGATGCAAACATAAACATGCCTTTTGTTTGTATTTTATGTTGCCAAAGGAAAACTCATATTCGGTGGCAGTTTGCCTTTTATGACGGTCTAACAACAGTTACAAAGAGATGGAGAAGAAAAGTCCGTTTCTTCCATCCACTATATTCAACTGAACTAGCAACAGAAAAAGCACATCTCTGAAGATCAAAGACAACTGTTGACAGGCCTTACATATCTTTCTTTCTGACCAACCTCAAAAAAAAAAAAAAAAAGTTAAAGAAGGAAAAATATGATAATGCTCTCTGTGGACCATTAAAAAAATCACAAAACCCTATCTTTCTAAAAACCATGATGTAGTAAAATCTTTGCCTCCATTAAGCATTTTCAAATAAGTTTTAGTAACACAGCACTCAGCTCATTATTGAAGGAGAAAATTCAAAACATGGATAATCCTCCAACCCACAAAGCAATGATGATATATCAATCCCATATGATTTGGGTGACAGGGAGGTAATAAAGGGATCCCATGGACTTGAAATGTATCTCTTGGGAAGACCCTACATTATGGATAACTGGTCGACCACACCTCCCTGCTTTGCCTTACGTGGTAACGTATCTGATCATCCAATTACATTAAAGACTGATCTATAGGCAGTACTTTCTGAAATCATTTATGAGATGTTTTATGCCTGCATGAATCCATGTGACCTCAGATTTTCTAGCTATGTGCTAAATATTTAACAATCAAACCAGGAACCATCAACAGCGTCTATTGGCATGCTTGCTTTAACGTTCTTCAAGTGAGGACTTGAGGGAAGAAAGAATTACAGGTTCAATTTCTCCTTTAGGAAAGAAGAATCCTCCCTAACCAAAATCTAACATTTAGCCTTACAATTTGCTGCTTGGTGGTCACACTTGTGGCTTTTTACTTTTTTCTTGCAGTTGACCAATTCAAATGAATATGAAAATAAGCTAACTCGCTAAAGCAACTTTTGTAAAATTGCACTTGGATGTCAGTCATTATATTTTAAACCTGGTAGAGTCATTGTGCTTTACAGCTATTATATAATTCTCACATAGACTCTCTCGTTTTATCTTCCCCAACCACGTGAAACAGCCCATTATAACCTTCACTTTTTAGAGAGGTACAGATGAAGGATCTGAGACTCCTGGAGGTGAAGTTCTAATATGACTTCATTTGGGCATGCCAAACATGAAATTGGAGCCCAAGTCCTCCCTTCCCAAATCCTGTGCTCATTAGTAATCCCTAGTTTCTCTATGCAGGAAATGTCAGTTTAGAAATGAAGGTGAG
This sequence comes from Lyroderma lyra, assembly GCA_004026885.1. NCBI lineage: Eukaryota > Metazoa > Chordata > Mammalia > Chiroptera > Megadermatidae > Lyroderma > Lyroderma lyra. The sequence continues at coordinate 123,030 of PVJL010001081.1, read as the reverse complement.
TAGAAGACTAGGACTGTCACGATTACATGTTTTCTTTAGCATTTTTCATTCTAAGGACTAAGAAATAGAATCTATTAAATAAATCGGAGCTGGGAAGTGCTGGAATATCCATAGGTACAAAAAATGTGAGAAAATACTAACCAGTAAGAAAGTAAATCTTTAAAAGATCAATACACTTACTAAAAAACTCTTTGCAGAGGAAAAATATCTGAGTATCTCACAGCAGAAAAAACAGAATTCAAGGCAGACAGAGAATCAGAGAGCTTCCGACTTGCCCAAGAGCATTCCAAGTTACTACCTAAGTAGGACTGGAACCAAACTTCACCTGCAGCCTTTTTTTCACCATATCATGGGAAGAAGTTAAAGTCCAATCCACCATTACATTTCTATTATAATTATATAGCCATTTATGTGCTAAGACTTGGCTTTCAGAGTCTCCGAGGAACTGCCAAGTTTTATTAGAATTATTTGAATTGCTTGGTGGAAACCCACCCTCAACCTATTTGAATCAGAATTTCTGGATGGGACTCTGACACCTGAATTTGTAACAAGGAAATCCCACCCCAAGTTTCTTATGAACAGTAGAATTTGGGAGAACTGCTCTACTGGACTTAAGTTTTAAAACAGACACAGAACTCTATTTGTTTTTTTCTGAAGAAACTCTCTTTTACCCTTCTTGTAACATTCCTTGACTCCTAACTCTTAGATGCCTCTTCTAGGTTCATTCCAAAGATGCCTGATGAGAAGCAGCACTAAACATACGAAGGAGGGGCAGGGCAGGGACTCTGAGCTGGAAATGAGGGGCCTGGGAAAGCCGCTGGGGCCCACTTTTAACCCTATATTGATGTGGTTCTGATACTTCCTGTCTATTTCTCCAGGCAATTGTAAAGTTCTTCTCTTTACAGAAAATATGAAAAGTCCACCCGAGTTCAACCACAGCTCTGAATTGAATGCTAGCAGCCACACAATGAGCAGTCATCTAGAGCATTTTTGAGAGCTAATCTAGACATGGTAAAACAAATAGGCAGGATGTTGGGATTGGATTTTTCAGTTTGGCTTCTGAACCAAGTAGCCGTGTATTCTTGGGAGGATATATTCAATTCTGGACTTCAATTTCCCTCATTTTAAAAAATAAGGTGATTGGACTAGATTAGTGTTTCAAACTTTCTGACAACCACAAAAAGTACATTTACATCAACCACATATACACAGAGATATTGCAAACAAGTTTCCTGAAGCAACATAAAATTTGTGTGATAAACTCTGATACTTTCTACCCTATTCCATATTTTTAACAAATGCACGCAGCAACCTAGTAAAGTAATTTCATGACTCCTTAATGAGTCATGAATGTTGCAATGTTTGAAAAACACTAAACTAGATATTACACGGGTTTTCTTTCAATGTTAAAGTAGAAAATACATCAAGTACGTTACTCTATTTCTTATACTTTTAAAGTTCCCTCTTGGTAGGATTATATTCATGCATATGCAATAGATGTTAAAACAATATAAAATTAAAGTTTGAATTAGTCAAGTCAACTAATCAATTAAATTTGTAACAAGAAAACCCCACCCCAAGTTTCTATGAACAGTAGAAAATGGGTGGAAAAACTGATCTACTGGATTTAATTTACAAATTAAATGAGTAAAGTTCAGTAATCTTTCAGAATCCAAATAGTTTATACTTTAAACGAGTATTTAAAACCTTGTCTCATGATTGGTTACTAAGAAAATCTTAAGAGTTTCTACCTACAAACATTTTACTTGTCAGTTTTTTGCTTCTATTTTCCCAGGCACATCTGGTCCAAGGCAGAAACAGAGAAGAGAGAGGGAGTTAAAGGATCAGAAGCCAATCTCTTTGCTCCCAAACACATGCTTAGAGGATGACATCATAGCCCTATGGCATGCATTACGGATGGAAAAGTAAGGGGATTCAAGTCAGGAAATTGAACCTTTATCAGATGGAGACAGGAAAAGACCTCAGCTGAGAAATTCACACCTGTTGTGCCGAGTAACTAGAAATCAAGAACCAAATACTGTCTTTAGTGCTCTGAAAATAACTTCTGCTAGAATAATAAAATAGAATGAGGGCCAATGATTGAGCTTCCATTGATGCTTTTCCCTGATACTGCAGAAAATCTAAAATATAAGATGACAAATGAAGAAGGCATCCTGATACCTTCCTATTTCCAGGTGGGAGATCGCTTGGACCCAGGCTGCCTGGAAGACCCACCCCCTATCCAGCTGTCACCAGCCTGAGCCCCACAGCCAGCTCCTGAGCCCAGACTTCCCTGCAGTCCTGCAGGGAGGGGCCATGCACCCGAATTTATGAGAGCCAGTCACATCCTGATTTATGGGAAACTGAGACAGGCTCCAAAATGGTAAGCAGAGGGTGCCATATGGCTTCCTGCATCCAATCATCTGATTGCTATTTAGAGTACTGGGCTGTGTTATAATGATGAGTTCATCCGGCAGAAATGCAGGCACTCAGTGACCCGTCAGGCATGGACAAGTGGTGCAAAGCAAACACTCGCTGGGCTGGACCAAACGGAGCCCAAAGGAATGATGGGTGGCCTGATGGGTGGCCGACTGGAGAGTCTTCTGAGTTCGCCACGTCAGGATCCCTTTCTGTCATCACTTGTCTTGTCTGGTGGTCTCTGCTTTTATCAGTTTCCCTTCCTGTCTCATTTGTTTCTTTCCCATTTTCTCAACTTACTTTTCTTTTACCTAGATCTTATCTTTCTGAAAAAAAATTTAAATTAAAATTTAACTTTCACATCCTCCCTGCCAGATTATTTCGATTGCCCTTGGTTCTTACTGCACTAGATGGAGCTGTACCAGCTGGCGTGGTAGTAGCAGAGCTTTTCTAGTCATCGCAGAGATATGTCTTACTCTCCACATTGTTACAAAGATTTCCACCACATTTTCAGGAGGCCCTGCCGGCATCGTACACTGTCTACGATACAGCTAGTTTATTCATGCAGCAAATTAAACCTGTGTTCATATAGATGATTAGAGCCAGAAGACATCTCAAAGATCATCAAATCCAATCCTTTAATTTTACAGATGAGAAAACTGTTCCAAATCCTAATCTAATATTCAGTGTGGTTCAGGCCAAATACATGAGGCATATAAAAGTAGAGAAGTATGGAAAATTGTGTGCACACTATAATTTCTTGAAAAGCCAATTTTGGTCACTGGATGTTAAATACTTGAACAAAGTCCAGTGACTGTCAATCGTATAACCTAAGCTGTTATAACTGCTGGGGATTCAATTTCCTGTGTGCTTGAGCTCGATAATGAAACTGTCTCTTAGAGAAGGACAGGAGAGAAAGGTGTGTGATTCGCTCCCTCAGGATTCTGGAGAAATCTAAAGCCACGCTATCAAAATGTAGAACTTGAACAACTGCAGAGAACAGCAGTTTTGACTGAAGTAAAAAGTAGTGGCTAGTCACTGTGAGGAGAAATAAATGAGAAATTGGGTAGAAATTCTGAGTGGGAGATTTTAAAATATATATATATAGATTGATTGATTGATTGATTGATTGGAGTAGGGGCTTTCAAAGATGAGCACCTAGCGATCTCCAGAGGGAGCACATCTGGGCACAGGAAAAGTTCCCAGTCCTTCTGAAGAGCATCAGTGAATCACACCATGCCTCTGGGCAATCCACAGGCTGTGGACTGCCTGGGAAGCTCACACTTCTCCTACACACCTACACTAGATAGTATTTTGGTCCATTCAATATCTTCTTAAATACAATGCAAGGGGAAAACCCATATTCTCTAAACTGGTACACACCCAGAGGCGGAAACATAAACCTGAAGAAACATGACATTCTCATAAGTCCCATAGACTTTGGGGCCGGGGCGTCTCTGGTGTACAGACTATGAGAGACCCTCCTTGCAAAGGACACTTGTTTCCTATGCTGCATTTGTAAAGAGCAAAGTAATGATAAACATTAAATAATAGGAAAAATACAATAAAAGGAATAAATGCTAAAATGGTTCAGTTTCATTAAGTCAAATTTAGAAATGTATATTTTGCCAAGAAAACTTACATTTCCAGTCATAGAATTCCATGTAGTAGCCTCTGATTCTTATCTACTTTTGTCCTTTTTCTAATTTCTTAAAAATAAGTATTTGGTCTCTTTGGTGGAAGGAATAGAATTGTATCTTGGTAAACTGCAAACTCTTGGAGAAGCTGTGACAACTAGCTCCTGAATGCCTTTTACCCAGATTTATTACATATGTACATACTGGCCCCATTGATTTTCTCTCTTCTTCCTCCTCTGACTCGCTTGCCCCCTTATTCTCTGAACCACTTGAGAGTAGTATGAAGCTGTGCATGTCTGTACCCCTAGACATATCAGTGTATAGTTCCTAAAAACGAAAACGTTCTCGACTAAAAACCACCATACAATTATCAAAACTAGAAAATTTAACTTTGGTACAACACTCTGTTCAATCACTACTTCATTTTCAATAGGGAAGGCATTGCAGTTGCCACACATTTTTCTAAATCTAGCTTTCATTGGGTGCCACAGGTTTGGGGGTGAAGTATCCTCACAGTACTACTTGTAATGGAGTAAAAGAAACCAAGTATATACATGCTGTTTTCTTACCTGTCGATGCATTAATGGCTTCATAGTTTATTAAAAAGCCTTCGTGAGCAAGGTCAGAGTCAGCCACAAACACAAGCCCCAATGAGTTGGTACTGCTAGTAAGAGACGGCGGGATCGATTTGCCACAATATCTATTTGAAACCAAGAAAGAACACAATTTAAAAATGTTTAATATGCTTGAAATGACGTACCAAAAATTAGGACAAGTAAATCACCATCATTATCATCATCATTATCATCATCATCATCTCTACTAACTTTGAAAAACAAAAACACCTATGTCAGCCACAAACACACCCCAAGTTGCTAAAGATCACCCTATCGATGAACACTTTCCTGAAATGGTTTGGTATGCTTGCCCAGCCGTGGGACTCATTATGCATAAGGACTTTAATGAAATTAGAAATTAAAATCCATAGTAGGTTGTTATATAGCATATTAACAAATTATTAATAGAAATGTAATAAATTTATACAACAAAGGGAAACCACATATCATAAACTCAGAAAGCACAGATGCTAAAGTCAGCTGTATCACTTAGAGGCATTATGACTTTGGGAAGATCATTCAACCTCTATGACACAGTTTTCCCATCTCTAAAGTGGGACTGATAATAGCACCTACTTCATAGAATTGTTTTGCATTAATGTTATGCATTAATATACTATATCTAAAGAACTTAGAACACTGCCTACAATAGTAAGCCCTATGTACGAGAATCTATTATCTTTAAACAGCTGGCCTATGCAGAGGTATGGTTTGATTATGAAGCCATGTCAAGATTTTGCTAAATAACAGTAATTTTATTCAGAAAAAAACTATTCTAGTAATACTAAAAGTAGAGTTGTGATAAGTGACTTATGCCATGAGCTTTTCTATAGAAAAACACCCATAAGAAGTGAGCAGAAAACAGAATTCTCAAATCAAAGCACACTTGCTAAATTAGCCAAAAGAAATGATGAGGGAATCAATAGAAACCAAAATAAGAGACAGCATCAAATATGGAATATGGATGAGTTAATTTCTGAAGAAGAAAAAAAAGGTGTAAAATACCATTTCAGTATTAAAATAGATCTGATGTCTTGATCAAAATAAACGTATGTGAATTAATTAATATTTTAAATGCATCTTTATATGTTTTCGTGTCTGCCAATTTGGACAAAATCATTATGGCAGTTTATGCTATTCAACAAGAACAGGTATTATGCATCAAGTACTACAAAAAGGACAGAAGGAAAGAAAAAGGTTAAGACAAAGAAGAGTCAAAAATGAAGAAGGAGAATAAAAGTGGAAAAAAAATAAATTTAAGAAAATAGTGGATGAAGGTGAAATGACTAAAAATTAAATACAAGAAAAATAAATTAAAAAGATATCCTGAGCTTTCCATTTCCAACAGAGGTGTAATAACAGGGGATGGATGTCATCTTACCCCTGAAACAACTAAAAATCTGGACAAAATATATAAAACAATGACTTTCAAGACACTAGATACCAAGCCGTGAAGGGCAGTGACTCTTCAGAGATGGCAAACAAGTGACTTTAAAAGCAAAACTAGAAATCATCAAACCGTTTCCAAGTAACTTGACTGCATCCCAAAACAAAGCCCAAAAATGTCCAATGCACAAAAAACACAAAATTGTCAGGCATCCTATCAAATACTACCAGGCATGAAGAGGAGCAAAGCATAACCCATAATGGGAAGAAAATCTTATCAACCAAAACATGGCAAGAATCGCCAAAGATGACTCAATTAGCAGCCAGACATTAAAATACTTAAAGCTGTATCCTATAGATTTAAGAAGCTAGAGGAAAAAATTAATAGATTTAAGAAGCTAGAGGAAAAAATTAATGTGTAAAGTAGAGACACGGAAGATACAAAAGATGGCCCAAATTTAATTTCCATAAATAAAAACTACAATGTCTAAGTTGAAACATACACTTAGTAGGATTAACAGCAGAACTAACATTGCAGAAGAACACACACAGAACAGACTCAAAGTCTAACGAACAGAATATCAATGAGTTGAGTGACGATATCAAATGGCCTCAGATACAGGTAATGGGAGTTCCCAGATGGGAAGGGGACACAGAATGTCAAGTAATTCAACATCTAATGGCCCAAAATGTTTCAAATTTGGTAAGATTTTAAATCCTGAGGTCCAAGAAGCTCAACAAAAACATTATGCTAACTGATAAAAGCCAGTAAAAAAAAAAAAAAGAATACAAACAGCACAATTCCATTTTTATACAATTCCAGAATATGCAAACCAGTCTATAATGATAGAAAGCAGGTTAGTGGTTTCCTCCGGATGGGGACTAGGGACAGAAGTGAGGAATTACGGGCAGGAAGAAGGTTTTGGCGGTAATGAATGTGTGCACTGTCTTGATGTTGGTGATGCTTTCATGGATGTGAACTTATGTCAAATCTTAATTATGAGAGGCCAATGCTACAAAGTAGTGATGTAGAAATGGTCATTGAAAAACATGGTAATCTCACCTAGTTTTTATAACATAACATTATGGATGTTAGCATCCTTCACTGAAGCAAGAAAATTTTTGTGTTAAAACAAAACAAAACAAAAAAACCCCCAAAACGAAATAATCTCACCTCCCAAGAAATGTTTTAGAACCAGTATCATAAATGTCCAAATAATCATTTGTGCAATTGTAATGAAACTCCAGATGAAATCTCCTGAATATCAAATTAATCAGATAGCCAGGTTGGAGTAAGATATGCCAGGTACAGTTAACACCATGGGGGTAAATATTTGGATGGCCAGGACTTTGAATGATTCCTGTTGGTTCTGTAAGAATTTTTCCACATGCTGTTGAAATAAAAATAGTAAGTATTACAACAAGTAACCAATAAGCTACTTAAAATACAAAATAAAATAATCTGATCATAACCTTAAAACCTCAAAAAGAAAAATGTTCCTTATATACACTTCAGAAAATCTAGTTTTCCTCTTATTAATAAATATCAATTAACCATTGATATGTGCTGCTTAAAAAATGTATTTTGTCTTTGAGTGTACTTTAAAATGTTTACAGTGTAGATGACTACACATCTACAATGTAGATGAATAAGTGACTTATTCCTATTGTTCACTTATTCTGATATAAGCCCAAGAGGCAAAGCAGAAGAGTCACTTACCCAAGTCCTCAGTGCTGAACTCAGCTATGAAACCATGATTTTCAGTAGAAGAACTTTTCACAAATATGACATGAAGAAAATTGTACACGGACGTTATGAGTAAAGGTATGTCTGTGCCACAATACTTTTTATTTTCAGGAGAACCCAAAATGGAACTGCTCCCAATCTAAGTAAAAAAAAATTATTCAAATTTATTTTGTTAGATATTTATTTTAGAAGACTGCTTTAAGAATAACCATTTCTGAAATATTTTTATTAATATAGTAAAAGTCAATTTCAGAACATTTTAGTTACTCCAAAGAAACTGCATGTACATTAGTCATCACTCCTCATTCCCCTCAGACCCAAGTCCCAGGCAGTCACCAACCTACTTTCTGTTTCTATAGATGGCCTATTCTGCATTTCAAATAGAAGAGGAGTCATATAATACATGGTCTTTTGTGACTGGCTTTCACTTAGCATACTATTTTCATCATTTGTCATTACTGCATTCCTTTTTAATGCCATATAATATTCCATTGTACAGCTATACCACATTTTATTAATTCATTCATCAGTTGATGGACACTTAGATTGTTTATACTTTTTGGTCATTATGAATAATGACTATAGTCACTCACATACACATGTTTGTGTGGACATGTATTTTTATTTCTCTTGGGTATATACCTAGCAATGGAACTGCTGGATCAAATGATAACTCCATGTTTAATTTTTTAAGGAACTGCCAACTCTTTCCCAAAGAGGCTGTACCATTTACATGCTCATTAGCAGTGTACAGTGTAAAAGCATTCCAGTTTCTCCACATCCTTGACAACACTTGTCATTACCTGACTTCTTGATTACAGGCATCCTAGCGGGTATGAAGCACTTACTATCTCATTGTGATATGATTTGTATTTTCCTGATGATTAGCGATGTTGAGAATCTTTTAATGTGTGTATTGGTCATTTGTATATCTCCTTTGAAGATATATTCATATTCTTTTACCATTTTTTAAAATTAGGCTATTTTTAATTTTGATGAATTCCAGTTTTTTTCTGTTTTATCTTTTGTGGTTTGGATTAGGCAAAGCCTAAGGTCACAAATGCTAACTCTGTTTTCTTCTAAAAGTTCGTGGTTTTGGCCTCCACATTTAGGTCTATGATCCATCTTGAGTTAATTTTTATGAATGTTGTAAGGGTTTCATAATTTTGCACATAGATATTCAGCACCATTTATTGAAAAAACTACTTTTTTCCCATTGAAATGTCATATCACCCCTTTCAAAAATCAATTTTCCATAAAGGTATGGATTTATTTCTGGATTTTCAATTCTGTTCCATTGTTCCACATTTTTATCTTTACTTGAATCACATATTTCTTGATTACTGAAGCTTTATTCTAATTTTTAAGATCAGTAAATGTGAATCCTCTTTGTTCTTTTTCAAGAATACTTTGGTTATTCTGATTCCCTTGCAATTCCATATGAATTTTACAATCAGTTGTGAATTTCTGCAAAAGTGCCAGCTGGGATTTTGATATGGATTGAATTGACTCTAGATAAATTTGGGGAGTACCACCATCATAACAATATTTAGTCTTCTAATCCATGAATATGAGATATCTTTCCATTTATTTAGGTCTTTAATATCCTTCAACAATGTTTTGTAGTTTTCAGAGTATGAGTTTTACATGTCTTTTTAAAGATTATTCCTCAATGTTTATTCCTTTTTATGCTATTATAAATAGAATTGTTTCCTTGATTTCATTTTCCAATTGTTCATTGCTACTGCCTAGAAAAAGAAATGACTTTCATATTTTGATCTTGTATCCTGGAAGTTGATGAATGTGTTTATTAGTTCTAATAGTTTGTGTGTTTGTGTGTATGTGTGTGTGTATATGTGTGTATACTCCTTATGATTTTTCTATATACAAGATCATGTTATCTGTGAACAGAGATAATTTTACTCCTTCCTTTTCATTCTGGATGCATTTTACTTCCTTTCCTTGCTTTATTGCCTTATCTAAAATATCCAGTATAATGTTGAATAGAAGTGGTGAGAGCAGACATCTTCAGCTTTTAATGATCATTTAGTGTTTCAGCAGTAAAAATTATGTTAGCTGTGAGTTCTTTACAGATACCCTTTATCAGATTAAGGAAGTTCCTTTTTATTCTTAGTTTGTTGAGTACTTTTATCATGAAAGGGTATGGGACTTTGACAAGTACTTTTTCAGCATCTATTGAGGTAACCATGTGACTTTTTTCTTTATTTCACTTATATTAACTGATTTTTGGACGCATAGCAACCTTGCAGTCCTGAGACAAATCCCACTTGGTTATGGTGTACAATCCTCTTTATATCCTGCTGGATTCAGTTAGCTAGCATTTTCCTGAGGATTTTTATAACTATATTCATGAGAGATAGTGGTCTGTACGAACTAGGTTGGTTTCGTGTAACTGATTTGAAAATTACATACCATAATATTTTTAATCATATATAACTAAACACAAATATTCAGAAGTATTTTACCTCAATATAATCTGTATCACAGTGGCTAGAGCTTCCAAGGTCAAAGCCAGTGAAATTGAGAAGAACTATTTGGCTTTGGGGTTGATGAATGGTCCACCTGCAGGTCCTTTCTCCTGGATACACGTTTGGATAAAAGGGTGAGCGAATGACCCCTTCTCCAGTTAATTCACCTCCACAAGCTGTAAATATGAAAGTAATAGAAGTGTTTGTCCAGAGAGAAATGACCCTTGCCCTGAATTTCATTGTAAAGTCTAATTATGCACAAGGATATAATGGAATGTGACATTACTATGAGAATTTTTCCTTGCCACTTGAGGACATAAAAATGACTAAATTATTTCAAGAAATTAAAATGTTACAATTAGGGAAATTAGACATTGAAAAACTAAGGCATGTGTTTTCTTACCAACTTGATAAACAGCTCTGAAACTAGCTCTTATAACAGAAGCCTCCATTATAAGCCTGATCCAAATACTGTTACCAATAGATTTAATGTGAGCGAGGGTTGCATTGCCACAAACTTTTCCAAGTAAGGTTGCATCGCTTCGAACCTAAACAGAAAAATAAAAAAGATTTGTAATCTTAATCAACAAAATTACCTCGGCAGTGATAGCATTATTTGAAGATAAGAAATTGGCAGATTCAAAATGAGTTGTAACCTAACTTGGGTTACATATTTATATTATATTTGAAAGTAGTCAGTGGATCATTGTTTTGCACATGCAATAATACTAAGTATTGATAACTCTTAAACCAAAAAGATCCAAAAGCATATGAATATTTAAAATATTTTCCTAATAATTTCTATGATATCAGAGAGGAAATAAATGTACAATTTTAGACTATTTAGAAAACAATAAAATGTGATGAGACAACATATCAAAATATGCAAGTTTAAGCCACATCTGTAATCAAAGTAAGTCATAGACTAAACTGCTTTCATTATTGAAAGAAAAACATAAAGTATAGTAAGAAAAGAGAAAAAGAGTCAACTTAAAAATTAGAAGATATTGAAATGAGGAATAATAAAATAAAAATAAAGCAAGCCCTAATTTTAAAAAGTACAAAAGAAGGTAGAATTGATTAATACATTCAAGAACTGTTGTTCAAGAAAGGATGGGAGATGGGTAGATAAAAGAAAATAAAGAAAAATGAAAATTACAAAACATAAAATTAAAAATGACAAAGATGACACAAATAGATGCTGAAGAATTTGTTTAATATGATAATTCTATGTACCACTCTATGTTAATATTTTTTAATGTTTGAAATGGTTATTTCCAGAAAAAATAATACTAAAATTATCTCAAGCAGAAGAAAAATAAAATCTGAATAGACAATAAGTCATAGATAAAATTGAAAACATTATCAAATAATTAATTTCCCCCACAAAAAAAACCCCAGATGTTCTACCTGGTAAGTTATTTTAAACGTTTAAAGAACATAATTCTCATAATAATTTGTTCGAAGGCATCTTCAAACACGAAACAATTCCCAACTATTTTTCTCAGAACCATCCTACCCAATCCCAACATAGAGAATACAAATGAAAACTATAAATTGATCTCATCTATTAATCAATTAATAGATACAAAAATCCTAAACACAATTTTAGAGTTGTGAATTCACTCCATTGCTAGGCTTATACAAGGGCTGTCTGGAAAAAAATCCAGCCATTGTCAATATAGCAAGAATGGTTACATGGCTGGAAACTTTCTGGACAGTGTTCATATCCCAAATGAACTATGAAATAAAAGTAATGTAAAGATTGTTTAAAATGACAAATTATAAATTAAACTCATCAATAGATCCAATAAGATAAATTATATGAGGGCTGTCCAGAAAGTATTTAGCCATGTAATAGAAAAATAGAGGCATTTATGGCTGGATTTTTTTCCGACAGCCCTTGTATATCTCCATAGATGTCAGAAAGTTTCTTAGCATTCCTATTTATTAGAAAAAAAAACTCTGAGAAACTTAAGAGCAAAAGAAAGTTTTTTCATATAATAAAGAGCACTTGTTTTAAGTAATAGCCTATCATATAATGCAGTGGTCATGAGCACATGTCTATGGACTCCTATAGACATAGATTCAATTCCCACCTTTATCACAAACCTCCCCACTTTAACAAGTTACTGCATCTAAGCCTAGCTCAAGACATTGCTGAAGCAAATAAATGAAACAATCATGTGAATTCCTGAGCAAAATGCCTAATAGTAGAAAATGTGGACTGAAGAACAGCTATTATTCCTGACTAGAGAGGTTTTTCACCAAATCAGGCATGATTCCATAGACATACATGATTCTTCCTAATGCAAGTTCTTTTGGAGGATGTAGCCATCTAAATATTAATCTATCCTCTCAGTGAACATTATCAACAATGCCAGGGCCTGCGCTAGTAACAGCACTGTGAGAGAGTCACTGCTCACAGGCACTTACAATAAGCAAGTATATTTTTGTAAATGCATGAATGTCACGTTTGGGAAAATACAAGGGAATGTATTATGGCTTACAATGCTTCTCAATAAATACCATAATTAGGCATTTTGGAAATCTGTGAAGACAGTTGTTGTTTATTATTATTATTATTATTAACACAATGGTGAGGAGGCACTATTGGCATTTGGTGGCTGGGGACCAAGCGTTAGTCACCATTTCAGAAAATTTGCTGCCAACCTACACAGCCATGTCAGCCTGTGTTTGCACAGTGGCACTCACAGTAATTTAGGGAGCAAAACACTTATTATTTCATTTTGTCTTCATGTGCAGCTTGCTCAGGCTTTACATATTGAAATAAATGTATTTTTAAATGTTTTTCTCCTAAATCTTATACTTACAACTTTATATATGTATGTATATATATATATAATTTTAAATAATGTGTTTAGTAAGGTGATATCATCTATGAATTTAACTTCAGAAAAGCACAAGTGTGCTATGAAAAGGTCTTACAGTGCAGAGAACTGCTGACTGAACCAAAAAGAAGTCGTACAAGGGATTATGTAGTATTTCTCAGTGGAAATAAGTCTTAAGCTGAGATTTAAAGGATTATCCAGGCGGAGAAGAATGAGCAGTAAAGGGAAGATTTTTAAAATGTGATATACAAAGCTGGTGAGGGTGTGGAGGACAGTTTACTCCTGTCCCTAATGGAGGAAGTACAACTTTCCGGAAAATAATTTGCCGGTATGTATCAGGTGCCTTCAAATGTTCACAGTTTCAGACCCCGTAAGTCCACTCCTAACACTTTCATCATAAGGAAATCACTCAAGGTACAGGCAAAGACACACAGGATCCACATCAAAGTATGCTGCATAAAAAAGAAGGCATTTCCAATGATAGGGCGATTAAATAAAGTATCGTACAGCCATATGATACAGTCTTACATACACATTAAAAAATCACAATTCTCTCCACTGACTCACACCAAAACAGTTCCCTTCTGTGAGCTGTGACACAAACTTTTCACATCCTATCATACAGTGACACTAAACATAACTCTACCCAATTGGCAAATCTCTGAAGAAAGAGGAACCTGTATCCCCTTTAGCCCCTAAACACAGAGCTTTGCAAACGGTAATGTGACAAATACTTGCTGATGCGTTCATTCTAAGGCAGAGTATGATGGTTTGATTTCTGTTAGAGATGCAGACGTACGACAGTTTTTAGAAACCAGAAAGCATGAAACACAGAGTAAGACAGCTTCCTGCTCTCTAATCCTCCAGGGTTCCACTCACTTCTGCGAAGACTGTAGTCTGGCTTTTCTGCTTTGCCCATTAGAAGATGACAAGAAGGAAGAAAAACAGCCTTATAGCATCAGACTCTGCTAAAGTGGGCCATTCCCCTGGGCCTCACTAATGAAATTCAAGGGCGTTAGCAAGGAGGAAGGCAGCTGCAGTCCAAATGTTTGCAGAGGAACGTATAGTGCTCCAGGGCCCTAAACCTAGAGGTACGATTGATTTTGGCTGCGGTTCTCTCTCTGTGAAAATGAAACCTCATTAATTCTGAAAGCCTGTATTCTCCCCGGATCCCAGACATGGCAATACCTTAACCGCAACCTCTTTGAAAAAGACATTCAAATAAAATTCATTCAATGCTCTTAAGTGACCCCAAATACTGTTGTAGCACATCTTGCGTTCACTATTCCAGGACTTAGGAAATTGCAACTCCTACCACCCCCGAACAACCCTCTTTTGCTTTGTGCTTATGCACTTAAATTATATTATTTCCTTATGCTCACCGCTATGTGACTTGCAATGCCTCCCCACGGAGAATGAAGATTTATCCTTCCCACTAACTGTGGGCTTGGCTGTTTGCCCAACAGACTGTGAGCAGAAGTGATAGGCCAATTTCCAAATAGAAGTGCTAGAAGTCACTGCACGACTCAACCATCTCTTACTTGCCCTGCTCACAAGACCAAGAGCCTGGGTCCCAGGGACTGATTTATGGACCCGAGGACAAATCAGCAGAGTTGTGAGTGACCCCAAACCATGTTAACATGAAGAAAAGATAAATGTACATCATTGTAAACCACAGAAAAAATTTTTTTGGTTACTGTTTTTGGTTTGTTTTATTGTTATGAACTTTTTGTTAGTGCAGTTTAATCTAGAGAAAGATGACTCAGATTTGAACCTGATTTGTATTAATAAAGAGTTTTTTTCTTAAGAAATCAGGTAAAGCTATGCCACAGTCACTCGCAGAGGTGTCACACCAAATTCATTCTCATAGTAGATCACATACACAAAGAAACGACAAGGAACAATTCCGTATTCTGGTGTTTTGCAGACCAGGCCCAGACTTCACATTGCTCAATTTATAACCCATGACCCACAATGTTTAGCTGATGGTGAGAGCTAAAATCAACTAGGCCAAAAGACACCATTTATCCGAAATTTTAAGTGTGAGACAAGGGCCCAGTAAGGAATAAGCTTTAACATCTGTCATGGGTCAGGTCCCAAACCCACATCTTAATGCATGTGTTCATTCGTTTGTATCTGCTAGGCATCCAGATTTGCTTTCTTATAACAATTTCAAAATCTAAGTATTAAATTTTAATTCAAAGCAAACAATCTGTTCTGCTTCCTGGGCTTGACCCAACCAGGAGCTGAAAACACAATGTTCCCACACACTGGTGTGTAACACGCAGCTCCTTGTGAGAAGAGCTTCAGGATGAAAAGCCCCTTACAAAACGGGGACCTGATCCTAGAAACCACCCTTGGCTGACGCTGGGCACACAGGAAAGGGGAACCTGGCCCCACTCCGAAGGAGAGAATCAAGGGTGAGGCCTAAGAGAGGAGAAAAGCTATACAGGGACTAGAAATTATTTTCTTAGATTATTATCTTTCCTTATTCATTATTGTTTCATGATTTCATAGTTAAAATTTTTAAACTTTTTATCCCTTGTCAGTATCACTTCTAATATCTCTATTAATAAACTATCCTTTATCTGATTTGTTTTTAAATCTGATTTTCTATAACCAGGAATACTTGTCTCGTTTTACCTAGAAACGTGCACCTACGTGATTGCAAGCTCTAGTATGTCACCTCCTCTCCCATCATCATCATCATGCTAGCTTCTAGTAACCATTCACCGGTGTGCCAAGCACTGTACTAACAACACTCTCAGTGTTTCCCTCTTGCTTTAGCTCAGCTAAGTTCTTTACTTCTACCAGCAAAGCCATACAAGACCCAAAGCCATACGACATCTAGCTCCTGCTGAGCTCCCATTTCTCTCCTCCACACACTTGATTCCAGCCACACTAGCTTATTTTTAATTCTTTGAGTTTGTCGAGTTTTTTTCTCAATTCAGTCTGTAAGGGCTGTGTTGGCGCCTCTAGTCTGAAATCCTTCTTCTCTTGGCTCTTTGCATTGCCAATTACTTCTCATTCTCAGGCCCACGATGTGACATCCTCGGGGGAGCTACCTCTGACCATTCGATCCAAGTCAGCAGCCCCGTTATTCTCTCCTCGTCGTGTTTCTTTCCTTCACGATACTCTTCCCACGTTGAAATTACATCGGTGTGTACTTACTCGTTTAATATCTGCCTATTGCAGCCACCCCTCCCCCAGCACAGTGCCTGGATCTAAGTTGTTTGACAAACAGTGAGAGAAGGAATAAGACGAACGAATGACCTTTTAAATTCTCCTGAGAAGAGCAGTGTTACCGTTCCCGTTACAGACGGAAACTGCGGCCACGTTCACCGCCTCCCGTGCCCTGAGTGGGACAGAGCTGAAGTCCTTTACCACGTGTCCCTGCAGTACGCTTTCGTTTCTATCAGGGAGTGCTGCCGTCCTCTCCGTTTGTCCCTGGCTGCCGCCCTTTCCTGCCGTTTCCTCTCACTCGCGCTCTGCGTCTCAGCAATTCCGCTGGGACCGCGGGCCCCACGGGAGCGCGCAGCCCCTACAGGAAGGCTCTGTCCTATGCAAACCAGGTGCTTCTACATTCAGTCCTTTGCCTGGCGCCCACTACGCTAACGTGTTTGCCTCAAAGGAAATTTCTATTAGTCATGTATGGTTCGCAGATGCTCTTTCAAAAATCCCAGCTTCCTGGAAAAGCACAATCTTCGGAGCGCCTCTAGCACTGGGTCGGGAGATCTCACACTAAAAGACATTCAAAGTGGTACCGTTTGTTCGTACTGGAAGACTTTTTAAACAAAGTCGTTTTAAAAAGAAAGTCTGCTCCTTCCTTAAATGTTACAGCAAAACAGATATAAAGTAGACAATAAATTTCCTCTGAGCAATGGCGTATTTTATCACTGCATTAAGAAGCACCAGACTGGGCGCGCAGTTCGGGGAAAACTGTGCTGCCAACAGCAGCTGGGAAGCCGACCGAAGGTCGCCGGTCCCTGCCGAATCCCCCGGACGATACGCGGAAGAACGAAAACTACTGGACGCCTCCCCTCCCCCTCCCCAGAGACAGATTCCTCTGAACTGAAATTAATTTCAGTGCGGACTTAACGAGGAAACAGCACTCCTCCGCCTGCGCTGATGTGCTTGCTGCAGCTACGTTCCAGCTTCGGGTGTGGAAGGTCTTCTTCTTTCTGTCATTTGGGTTTACACCCTTAAGAATTATTCTGTGAATCATTGTCATGAGACTGTGACCAGCCTGTCCCCTCGAGGGTGACAAGGATGCTCAGGCAAACTGAAAGTCACAGTCCTGCTTCAGCCAATCCCAAGGCTGCAGCTGAGTGCCTCAATGCCAGACAAAGCACAGAGGAGAAACGTGTGGGGCCAACTGGGAGTGACAGAGGAGGGGAGTAGAAGGAAGGAGAGAGGGACAAAGCGATGGAAGGCTCAGAGGGGACACAGAACTCAGCGCTACAGCTGGTGCTCTCCCACTTGCCCAGCTCTTTGGTTCCTTCTTTAAAGACTTCACCTGCAAGTTGAGTTTCATCGTGTCTCACCGGCTTTGCTATATAGCATTTTCTCTTTGTTATTTTTAAAATTGTCTTTCATTTTCTACTTCCCTAATCCAGTAATTATTTAGAAGAGAGTTGATAGATTTCCAAGGAGTTGGATATTTTACATCTTTTTTACATATAATTTCTAGTCATGTTGCATTATGAAGAGATACGCGTACAATTTCCGCTTTGCCGGTTTACTGAAATTGACAAGAGGTCTAAAATGCGATTAATTTGCCATTTAATGATACTTGTGGAACAACAAGTACACATTCCCTAGATTTCAGAAACCAAATTTAATGTAACTTATGACTGCCTATCTTATTATTAATACTCATACTTTTCAACCATTCTATGCTATTTATTTGTGTTTGCTTTCCCCTTCTGAGAAAGAGCAACTTCCTCAGAAGCCCCCTGCTTCCCCAGAAGGACGTCCCCAGCCCTCCCCTTATCAGGGCTCCCCTTCCACCTCCTCAAAGACTTGGCAGGGCTGGGAGACAGAGGGCGTGGGGGTGGCCGAGGACATTAGGTCGGGTGGACAACACTATTCATTTCCTTCCACACCTCGTCTCAAGCCCTGGCCTCAGCACTATGATTATTATTCAGCCTGCTCTTTGGATTCTTTGGGATTAAAAATAAAACTTTCATTAGTACCTTATGTATCTTTCACTCAGAGTTCTGAGGGCTTAAATCACTTAAGAAATATTAATGAGAGGTGCTGCTTTTCATCCTGGAAAGATGCAATTCACTCAATTGTTCTATGCAATTTAAGCGCTTTCTTGGACAAAATCAGATGAAGTAACAGTTGATCTTTTCTTACTGTACTCACTCCTTTGTTACAGCCACATCACACTACCCATGGGCAATATGTATTTTTAGGGGTAGAAAACTTAGTTGAGAGAGATCTATAAATCCAAGAATTAATATAATACACGTACACTTCTTCTTTTAAAAAAAAGAAAAGAAAAGACAGCTATGTTACACTGAGTCTGGGCAATACGCATTTATTGTCTTTTTCAGTTACATTTTAGTCTCCACGATATTATTTTGGAGCTCTCTAACTGAGCAGAAAGTCTTTCAAAACCACACTGTGCATGAAAGAGATGGATGCACTACGCAATGCTATCTTAATCTTCCTTTAGAGGATAGAGTCACATTCTAACAAGAAATTTTTTAAAATTCCTTTGCTTAAACATTTCACTTTTTAGGTATACCTTTTAGAAAATGAAACTACCACTTTGGGGAATGACAGAGTGAGTCGTAATAATGTCACTGGAGTTCGGTTCCAGTTTCACCCCACTGTCAGAAGGACATGAAAAGAAGTGGATTTACTTTTGCAAAAATGCACTTAATTCACAAATTTCCCCAATAGATAAATTTGATTTAATGGTAAGAACTTTAAGTCAATATATGCATAGGTCTATCAAGAAGCCCATGTAGGTATATCTAAAACCTACTGTGACAATAACTAGAATTTGACATTTGTGACCCCAATTTTTCTATTTGTAAAACTAAGGATTTAAATTTGATGACCTCCGAGGCTCTTGATGGTGCTAACATTCTACAAATCAATTGGCTGTATCTCTTTAGGAGGGTCAAGGAATAATAGAGACATCCATTCAATTATTCAAATTACTATACATGATCTGTCTTTCCATCAACAACCCTTCAGGAAAATTTGATCAGGACTTCGTGGGTGTGAGTGCACATCAGAATGCTGATACCTCAATGGCCACAACCATGAAAGAGTCAGCTGTCTCATCAGCTGTCTCTGAGCTGATAAATTCAAGACAGAAGTGGAAATTTGGCCTGGGAAAACTTGGCGTTTGTACGTTTTTAATTCTGTAAGCTTCATTTATCATTCATTTCCTTGATTTATCCTCACAAAGTTTGGAGGACTTGGTAGGGCATCTTACAGAAATAGGATCTGATGCATCCAGATAAAGAATTGCCCGAGCTTATACAGTCATCGAATGACTGAACTAAAATAAGAACTTAGATGAATTAACTCTAATCACTTTCTATCTACAAAATATCTGCCATTCTGTTTTACAAAGTTAAATCTTCCATGCTAGTTTTATGATATATTTTTGTAATAACTTCTCAGAAGAATTAACTTCATGTAACTCCTTAATAAAATTCAATTAAACTGCACTGCAAAGTCAGAGAGGCTATATCATCCCAGATGCTTTGGTAATGCTTCAGATCCATTAGACCACCATAAAGGACCTATAGAAAGGTATGTAGCTGTCCCTAAAAATTAGTGTTACATATTTGCCTATCTGAGAAAAGCATTGTCCCCAGATTCATGGGATAGTCCTGTGACCAGGGAGCCAGTTATGGAATTGCGAAGTTCATAAGTGCTTGTAGTCACAGCCACACCACAGCATTTTTATTCTTATGAGAGAACAGTTCAACTGGAACTAGTAAATGCAATTCTCAGCTCCACCATTCCCCAGACATGCAACCATAGGCAAGTAACAACTTCTCTGGGTCTCAGTTTCCTACTATCAAAGTAAGAATAATGGTGGTTGTGAAGATTCAGTAAATTGACTCATGTAAAGCATGTACCACATCTGACAGTTAGTAAGAAGACACTAATTCTTATCTACTTAATTATTACAGTATTTTAAAGTCTTAGAAGAGCAGCTGGTGCATAGTAAGTATCCTTGAATAGTGTGAGCTAGTTTTACTATTCTCAAAGGAAAAAAAACAAGATGTTGGAAATTTAATTTTTGTTTTCATAAAAATATCTAAAATTGTTCCACAGCATAACACTTTCATGCACTTTGCAAGAAACTTTAGAAAGTGTAAATTGAATGAATATACACATTCACCTAATGAACTGAGATAAGAATCTGTTTGTTAAAAACAAATATTGCAGTGGTCCCATGGTCAATGTACTTCATTCTTCAGCTAAGTCTAGATTCTTATGCTAAAATGCTATGTTTCCTCTTTGTACATGCGAAGGAGGGAAGGGAGCAAGAGGTTGTATAGGTTTTGAACTGGTTTAACTTACACGAGCAAACAAAATTGTCAGTGCCTCTCTGAGTTTACATAAAATGATTGCACTCAACGAAAAGAATTTTGTTTCTCTTGCTCACCACTTTAATTTGTGGCTTGACCAATAATTAGGCAGAAGAAATACCAGGCCAGGCAAACAAAAATCGCCTTTTTTGTTTCATATATTCTATTACAGCCATCACACACACTTAAATCAGAATTAAAGTGTTCTTAAGGACAGTAAGCAGAACTAACGAAAAAGAAAACCTAAACTTTAAAACAAGAGATTCAGTGGTTTAACTTAGTGCTTTATCCCTGACTAGCTCGCTCAGCTGGGCACATCCTTTTACTTCTCTGGGTTGAGTTCTGTGACATAAAAACAGTCCCGGACAGGCCCTGAAGTCTGTATCCTGTGAGTGAACCCTTTGTGTCGTACGTATTTGCGGTCACCTTAGTTATTAGCGTTCAGTTTACAAGCTTGTAATTTAGCATTATTATGAGTTTCTAGTCTCGGCTTTCATTTTTGTCCTTTGCTCTTCCATTACCAATCTCCTGTTTCACTGTCCATTGGTCTATTTTGGGCAAATACATCCATACTCTCTAGAACATCTGTCTTTAGACTCTGGCCTGTGTTAGAATCACCCAGAAGCGTTTTAAAACAGATTGCTGAGCTCACCCTTAGAGGCTCTGATTCAGTTGGGCTGACACAGGGTGCAGAATTGCATCTCTAACCCCCAGACCATCCAGATGATCTGGGTGCTGCTGGCTCAACAACCGTTTAAAGACCACTGCTTTACAGAACAGAAAGATGTTGAAAAACATCCTCTAGGGGCCAGAGGAATAAAAGTTACCTCAATGTAACTCTGAGAACAGCCACTCTGGCCTTCCAGCTCCACGTGGGTGAAGTTGACCTGTATTTGCTCTCCCATGGGCTGCTCTATAACATAGACGCATTGCTTGTTGCGGCTGAAAGGTCCAGACAAGTCCAGAGAAAGAAGCCCCTCGGGGTCTGTGTAGTTCCCCCCACAAGGTGGATCCGCTGCAGAGAACATGGAAGAGAAGGAAAAAGTCACATGGACACCATTCTTCTGGTTCCCAGGCATTAGGTACAACTTCTAAGAACCTACACACAAGAATCCAGAACAAAATGACGGCATGAGGGGGACCCCTGAAAAACTCCCCTGGAGATCACAACAAATAAAACATCTATAACTCAGCTGAGACTCTCTCCCCAAGGCACCAGCACTGCTAAGAGACCTGCTCATCGCATCAAAGACACCGCGGGTGGGCAAAGAGGGGCAAACGGAGAAGGGGAAAAAGCAGAAGTGCAGAGACGCGACTGAGGGTGGGTCCCCGCTTGGAACCCTACTGCTGGGAGAGGGTGGAAGGAAAAGGTGGTGGGAGAGCATTCCAGACCTCACTCGGTCTGCAGGACAGAGGAAAGGGGGGCCAGAGGTGGGATATAAAATGCCAAAACCACCTCACTTTGGCTCCGGGGAGGTGCAGACCGGTGCTCAAGACATGGTGGCCCAACTTCATTTCGGTTCTAAAATGAGGAGGAAGGATAAGGGCAGTGAGGAGCCGTGGCCCAACCTCACTCCTGCTGCTAAGGAGAAGGTGAGAGGGGGCTGCAGGCATGTTTCTCAGACCACAACCACCAGTCTGGGGGACCAGCATACATGACTGAGCCCAAGGCTCAGGGCAGAGACCTTGGGGCAAACTGAGAACAGAAATGCCTAAGCCCGCACTGCCCAAGAGTTCCCTCAACTCCAGGCAGAAAACAAAGGCTTGAACCCAGGCCATCTCCTCACCCCCACCTTGCCCTTCCAGACCTCTGCCCACCCAGGATTAGCAGTGAGCCCCAAAGAAACTGCAGCAGTGAGTGTTAGATTAAGGAGCAAAATATCTACAAGCAGAGAGGCTGCCAGAATGAGGAAACAAAGAAATACAGTTCAAAATAAATTCAAACAGCAGAAAATCACAGTAAATGGGATGAAGTCATATAATCTATCAGGGACAGAGCTCAATACAATGGTTCTAAGAACAATCAGAGAAATTAGTGATCATTTCAGCAGAGAGATAACAGCATAAAGACATAGGGACCATAAAAAAAGATCAGGCAGAGACAAAGATTACAGTAACTGAAATGAAGAATGAAATAAAAGGAATCACTAGACTGGATGAAACAGAGGCACAAATCAGTGATTTGGAGGTAAAGGTAGCAGACATCCAATCAGAACAACAACAACAAAAGGAATAAAAAAAACAACAACAGGATAATTTAAGATTCCTCTGGGACAACATCAAGCATAACACCATTCTCATCATCGCAGAAGGGGAAGAAAAACAGAAAAGGATCAAGAATGTATTTGAGGAAATAATGACTGAAAATTTTTCTAACCTGGCAAAGGAAACAGACATATTATGGAAGCCCAGAATGCACAGAGTCCCAAACAAGATAAACCCTAACTGGCCTATACCGAGACACATCATAATTAAAACAGCAAAATTTAAAGACAAAGAGATAATATTAAAAGCAGCAAAAGAAAGGCAAGTAGTAACTTATAAGGGATCACCCATATCACTATCAGTAGATTTTTCAACAGAAACTTTACAGGCCAGAAAGGACTGGCAGAAAATATTCAATGTAATGATAACCAAGGATCTACAACCAAGAATAATGTATCCAGCAAGGCTAGCATTCAAAATTGAAGGACAAATAAAAAGCTTTTCAGACAAGAAAAAGCTGAAAGAGTTCATCACCACCAAACCAGTTCTACAAAGAATGTTAGAGAAACTTCTTTAAGATGGAAAAAATAAACATCAAAAATTATGAATAATAAAATAGCAATAGCTACATATCTATCAACAGTTATGAGTGGAGTGTCAAACAAAGGAAGACAGATACAAGTTGACTTCACTTACAGGTGAAATCCAAAAAAAAAAAACCAGGTCTAGAAAACATGTGGTTTGGTGCCAGATGGGAGGAGGGCTGGGGGAGGGGGTGAAATAGGCGTAGGAATTGGGAAGCTCAGTTTGGTGATTACACAGTAATAGTTATGGGCACATAGGGTATAACATGGGAATATAGTCAATAATGTTGTAATAACCATGTGTGGCAGCAGATGGGTACCAGGTTTGGTGGGGTGATGGGAGGAGAGCTGGAGGGGAGGGTGAAAAGGGGAAGAAATCAACAAGCACAAATTCATAGCTACAAAGCCGTCACAGGGATGTGAAGTGCAGCACAGGGCATGCAGTCAGTAACTCTGTAATAACTACTACATGCACGGTGGCAGCGGGGAGCCAGATGCACCGGAATGAAGGTTTTGTAAGTTATATAAATGTCTCGTCACTGAGCTGCACACCTGAAACCAATATATTGTTGTATGTCAAATGTAATGGAAAAAAAATTCAAAGAAATTTAAAAACAATGGACACACATACACACAGTCATACACCCACTTTATTTCACCCTGTACAGGCTAATTTCTTTATATAGTGTAGCTAATCATAAGATTTCCAGTTTGACATGTGTTTGAGGGACGTCCATGTACTACTGCCTAAAGGAACAGGTAAAGAGATGCTTGATGTGACTTCCAATCTAATTTCCTCTTCTATAAATTGCTTTTAAAATATATTTATAACTCTTTCATTCCAAGGTTTGAGGCAATTTATATTATATATGTAGCAACATGAAATATATAACTAAAAAAATGAATCACATTAAAGGAATACTGAACACAGAATAGCAGGATATGGTCAGGGGAGGGATATGCACAGAAAACAGGTATGGATTACACAAATCACAGGAGGTCAGCTGCAGAGTGAGCCTGAAGCCAAAGTAAATGGAGAAAGGGGAACCGTGAAACGGTGTTTGTTGTTATGTTTCCTAATATTGAGATCTAACCAGTGTTTTTCCTGTGAATTCTCAGCAAAGCACAATGATGTATGTTAAGAACAAAAGCCTGTACAGCCCTGAAATAACAACAGAGCTCTCTTTTTTTGTTGTTTTGTTGGTTTGATTTAAAGCATCAATGCAACTTGAAGGCACAACAGGGATAAAACCTGACAAATATCGAGATAGACTGCATTTCTCTCATGAACATCTCTCACAATGAAACACTAAATAACAGCTATAGGGAACTGATACCCAGATTATTTAATTTTAGGTGCCTCACACATATCTACCATGATATGGATCCCATAATTGAGGGGCCAAGAGGTACTGTGGCATTAGTCGTAGAACATTGGGATGATAAAGAAAAATCTGGAACTATGAGAGCCACGTTTATAAACACACTCTCTTAGGCTAAGACAGTAAGTCATCTGCAGCATTGCGTTAAAAAGTAAGAAGCATAGCACTGTCCTTCGGATCTGTATTAAGCTCCCAATTATCAGGTTACTTACAAGGTGATGTAAAGTAGGTGATATGGAAGCCTTGGTCATTGATCTGGTCATCAGAATGAAAATGAATTCTGACAAAAGGGCCTGTGGTCTGGAGCGGTGGCACAGAAAGCGTGGAGCAGAATTTTCCAAGAACAGGATCGTGATACAACGGACCATCCCGAATCTAAAACAAAAAAGTGAATCACTAAGCTCTAATGATCAGATTTTAATAAATCAAAACATTTTGTACATTAACTTCACAAGATGCTTCGCTGAAAAGTAGTGGCTGTGGGAGGGTTTCCCTTCACACACGAGCAGATACGTATACGTAACACAAGGTTGGGGTTCGGTGGCGGGTAGCCTCCTTCTCCCATCATCCTTGATGCTTTATCTGTCTGAATTTCGAATCAGAGGCTGGATGTATACTTTGAATGTTCCTCATAATGTTACTGATCTCAATGTTTTCTTTCCTAGGTTTTCCCACCAGATGTGTGTTTTACAGTTATGAATCCCCAGCAATCTAGAAGATGATGATGAACAAATGCAAAGAAAATAGTCGGATGAACGCCAGCCATGTCCAGTGACTCACAACTTGGTCTAGGTATGCAGGAGGCTCAGGAGTGGTGAAGGTGAAGTCAGATGAGACACAACGGAAATATGGCTTAATGCATTTAAACAGCGATACTAGTAATTAAGTACCACAAAAACAAAAATGTGACCTTAAACATCCTTTCAGAATTGTTGGTGTTTAATGTATTAAATAATCACATTAACCTCTCTATAACTGTTACAATTGCACATTCCGTAAGGTAGCAATGGATGGAATAATCTTTTAAGGTGGCCGGTTTTGTCCCAATTCCTTTTCCTGTTGGCAGCAGTTGTAGGGAAGCATTACTTTATTCCTGTATTTAACTCATTCCTTGAAATACTGTCGTTTGTAGAGAAATGAGAGGC
The DNA here is from genome assembly GCA_004026885.1 of Lyroderma lyra. Taxonomy (NCBI): domain Eukaryota; kingdom Metazoa; phylum Chordata; class Mammalia; order Chiroptera; family Megadermatidae; genus Lyroderma; species Lyroderma lyra. Next base: position 97,000 of record PVJL010001081.1, on the reverse strand, counting down.
ACTTCAATATTGTCAGAGTGATTGATACTTTCTATTGTATGTGTACCCGAATTAATATGTAGAAATGAAAAAAAATGCTTCTAATTTTAATTTGATAGGATTTATTGAAAATGAATTTCAAGAAAATCCACTCTAATGACAGCATTCAAAAGACTGTCTTGATGACATTTTCCGGGAGAAGTAGATCTTGCAGTGATTCCCAGAGGTTCCAAATTTGTCACGACTGCTAAATGACTAATGACTGTAACTTGGACAGCTGCACCCTCTGATCCTTTGTGAATAATTCCATAGCATTCAGGTCTTCTCTAATGGACTGGGGAAAGCATGCTGTCTCTCACCACTAATGCAAGGGGTACTGGGATTTCTACTGATAGGACCGGAACAACCTAAGAACTCAATCTTCTCCATTATCTTCTCAGTCTACAAGTGGAGAGCAAAAGCTCGTATGTACCTACATGCATATGGCATTTGAATACAACAGCCTTTATTCTTCCTCCATATTTTAATCTTTTACTATTGGTAAGCAGGAAGGACACAGGCTGACTCCTCTCCTCCCAGTGACAATTATCAGAATATTCTAGCAAGAATCATTCTTTATCAATTCATTTCAACCCAATCACTGTTATTTTTCTTCCTGGAACACTGCGGTCTGTTTGTGGGATACCTTGTGTGTTTACCACAGACACCTGGGGATTTAAATCCCAGTACCTGCTTGGAGAAGATAGCTACTGTTTAGTGTTTCATTAGTTCTGCTGTTCCCACCAGCACTGGGCTTCTGGGAAATGACAGAGAGAAGCGAGGCGGCCTCTTTCCCAGATTCGAATGGAACCCAAAAGAAGAAGTAATGACCTGTCACAATTAAGAATAAGGACTTAGCAAGACTTAGACACTGGCTGTCTATTGAAGAATATGTCCAATGATTGCTAATAAATTGCAGTCATGCACAGTCATCACCAAATCATAGTTCCCTGAGTTTTAGTCTTATCTAAATACAATTGTTTACCTCAAGATAATCTTTGCTGCAGTCATCATGGTGCTCCAGACTCAAGGTCCCGAAAGTAAATGTTATCAGAAGGCCAGGAATGGTCACAATTCTCCAGACACAATCTCTTCCTGGGGGATAATTTCCAGGATATCCTGGAGACTTAATAGAACCGTAAGTGCCCGTCAGTATACCTCCACACTCTAAAAGAGAAAGAAAATAAAAATAAAACTTTACAGCTGTATACAAGTTATAATTCATGTAGAATTGTCATAGCCCTTGTTATGAGAAGCCCAACTTCATTTAAATCACTAGGTATAGTTTTCGTCATTCTCCTAAATTAAAAAAGACTTTCAGTTTTTCAGGTTGATAAGGTTATAAATCTAGAAGTACTAATTGATAAATAAATGGATCACTCATGTATTGAGCTCTAGGCTTATCAGCCAGCATATGATGATAAGATTAAAAATACAGTTCAGAATTGTCTAAGGGATGAATAATGGGATGATAGATGTATATTTTTCCACTTTGAGGGAGGTTCATTCTGCATATTAATTATTTGAAAATTCTGAAACTTCCTTCAGCCTGTCTCCTTACAAGCCAGATTGTTTCACACATTAGAATAGTTGAGCACTATGTAATTTTCATTTAAGAAGGTTTCTTGTCACTGTGGTATAGCTAAAACATTCATTTTATAACTGAAGAAATTCAAATGTCGGTGGAGTGGACAGAGTGAAGGATTAAGCCCAGGTTTTCTGACACCCACTCCACAACAAGTCCATTATACCCACGGGCCCCCTCAGCGCTGCTTATCAATAACTGGGAGAATCTTTTCTTTATTAATACCCACGTTTATTTAATAAAATAAATGTGGTGGCTTATGAGAAGTACTATAGCAAAATTTAAAAAATAAAAATACTGAACAAAAATCTAAATTGTGGTAAATGTAAATTAGAGAAAAAATAAGAAGACATTTCAGATATGCAAGATAGGAGATTTATATAGCTATGCACACAGATTATTTAGGAAAAAGTTTTGCAGTCATTGTAAAAAGTGAAACAAATTAGCTACATGATTTTCATTGCTCCTAATAAGAAAACATATCATTTGCTCAGAGGAAGAGACCTTTTCAAAACTTAGTACTTAAAAAATGTTATCGTGTGGGTAAAAAAATTAAAATACCATAAGTAAAGTGAAACATTAATGGAAAACTGGGAAAAATGTAATATATAAGACAAAGTTAAATCCCTAATCTATGAAGACCTTCTTTAAAAATTAGGGACATAGAGTTCACTGAAAAAACATTTAAATGTCCTTCACACCTATGAAAAGATGTTGAACCTCATTTATAATAAGAAATATATAAATATAGTAACAAATGGAAAATAAAATCTTAGTAAAATAATGTCATTTAACATGACATAAAATATCAAACATCCAGAAAAAAAACTAGCAAAAGATGTTGAATAAGTAAATACTGCAATCTATAAACCATTGCTAAGATAAATTAAATGAGAACTAAATAAACTAATAGTCCATGTTCGTGGATTGGCAGGGTCAATATTTCCAAGAAATAATTTCTTCCCAAATTGTTTACAGATTCAGTGCGATGCAAAAAAAAAAAATTCCAGCAGATTATTGGGGGACATTAACAAGTTGATTTTAACAATTACATGAAAATGTAAAGGATCAGCATATTTTAAAAGAATCAAGTTAGAGGATTTGCACTACTAGATTTCGAGCTTCAGTAACTAAGCCAATGTGGCACAAAGACAGATAAAGCAGCATACCAACAAAAAGTGAGCATTTCAGGCAGAGATCCACAGATTTATTGATAAATGAATTGGAGATTTGATATAGTGTTCCTTCTCCCTTTTTGTACCTTTAATTTTATAGTGGAAAGACTTTTAAAATAGAGCCAACCACAAATTATCAAATAATCGTTAAGATAAGGAATACTAAGTGAAGAAGAGGACGGTGCCCTCTCAATGCCCCCACAGTTATTTACTAGCTGAGCTTATAAAAATGCTGTTCAGTAATTTCCTAAGTGACCCATTCACACTCACATTTTTTAATCTCTTTCATTTTATTCACAGTTTATTATCTCTGAGCATAAAATCAAATACAAATTCATTATAGATTTATTTGACTTAAAAGTCATTTTAAAAATATCATATAACACTGGATTTCCAAAGAGCTAATGGAAACAAGAGTTTACTATTGATCAAAGAAATTTAATAACCTCAGGAGTTTGCTTTATTTTTCGTCCATGTTTCCACGTACCTGGTTCCTGTGTTTCCCATCTTATTGTAAAACCTCTCTCGTTTCTTAAATGTTCAGAATAGAAATGAAAATAGAGGGCATTGTCACTACTGAGGAGTTCCTGAGGGGGTCGGGAGCCACAGAACCTTCCAAGCTGAAATGCTGCAGAGGAATCCCCATCATGAATTTGAAGAAACTCATGTGGACAATTGCTCACTGATTCTAATTGGAAAAAGGTGAAAGTGATACGCAGCACCTACAAACACAAAGCCCACAATATATTATTTTTTTATTTCCAAGTTAATTCTAAAGTATTTCTCCCACCAACTAGGAAGCATTCATAGTGAGTCACTTTCAAGTGATATATCTATAATTTTCTAATTATCTGCAAGGACATACGAAAATTTTACTTATTAAATGAATAGTATTAAAAATACTTAGACCTAACTTCAACTAATATGAAAACATATCAAAAAAATTTTTTTGGGAGGGTGAGGTAAAATTCTACCTTTTTACTCCAGATGCATAACCAACTATGCAAAAATGTTAATGTTAATTAAGTAGATTTTTAACAGTTCCATTGAGGTATACCTGTAATTGATATACAAAGAACTGCACATATTTAATGTATATAATTTGATGAGTTTGGACATGTGCAAATACATGATACCATCAACATAATCAGTGTATTAGACGTATCCACATCTCTCAGTGTTTCTGTACTTGTGTGTGTGTTTCTCTGTGTCTCTCTTTCACTTTTTTTTTTGTGTGTGGTAAGAACACAAGACACACTAACAAATTTTTAAATGCACAATACAGTACTGTTAACCATAAACACTACGTTGCATAGCAGATCTCTAGAAGTTACTCATCTTGTATAAGTGAAACTTTATACCTCTTGAGCTAGTAGTCAATGGGTTAATGAAATAGATTTACCTAGACTTCATTAAACTGTTAAGTCCATTAAACAAAGGTACTTCAAATATAGAGTTGACAATGCTTCCAAATCAGTAAAATACATCGGACATTTGAAAATCTACCTTGAATTAAATTTAACTGACTGATACTGCCATTTACAAGAATTTATACCTTAATCAGCTAAATAACCTGTAGCATACACACTGAGCTGAGGAATGCTGATTCTTTGGGAGCCTCTGAATCTGTCAACAAGATACTGATGCCCAGCCCAAATTGACAACCTCAGGTGTAGACTGAGTAGGAATAGTGTAGACACGTGTAATGTCTGCAAAGTCTTCAGTGGCTGCCTATCATTAAGAGATGAGTAAGTAAGAGAGAACAGGAGAGGTACTGTGAAGAGTTCTGAGCATACAAGTAGGAGAGAATAAACACAAAATATGTGTCTCCAAGTTAAAACATTAAAATATACAGAAAAACATAATAATTCACTTAATTATATATAAAAGATTTTATACTGACAATCTCAGCCAAACAATCAAAAGAAGGCTGTTGAATTTAATTTTCATTATGATCTAAAACCACAACAGCATTCAACTAGTGAAAAAGGATATCAGGATAGTTTTGAAATTCTATGTTAGGGGATTTTTAAGATCTGTTACCCAACATTAAATCATATTTGCCCTTGAAGCAATTTAATGAAAATCAAATAAATGTTCATGAATTGTGATAGAAAATTGCAATAATCAAGAAAAACAGCATGAATTTTTTTACAAATTAATAATAAAAGTATCAAAATTTTCTTACCAAATAATTTTTTCTTAAAAGAAAAATGTTTTCAATGTCAGGAAATAGAATTCATGAAAACTAAATGGAAGGAAGGAAATTAACATACCCACTGGGAAATTCATTTTGGAGTTCATTCTATTGTGGGGTTACCAGGACCCAAAGAGTCCTGCTTTCTCAAGGGAAAAAATGTTTTCTGACCTTGTACAATGACCTCTGTAACATTAGTTGGCTGGGAGAAGTTAATGAGACTTACAGGGAAAACCTTATCTGTTTAGACATATAACTTTATTTCAATGAGTCTAGGAGTTAGTTGAGAAGTAAATATTTGGAAAAGCTGAATAATTAATACTGGGGATAAAAAGCACTAAAAATCTTAGGCTCAGATCTTAATTTGCAGGTCATTTATGCAGTGGTTCAAAGTCCCTGGCACAGATTGACCTGGGTTCAAGTCATTGCCTGACACTTATGAACCACATGCCCTGGACAAAGTTCTCAACTTCTCTAGGCTCAATATCCTGATATGTACAATGAGGATAATAATTCTTACCTTTTAGGGTTATGAGAGTTAAAATACAATGATGTAATCTATGAGGAGCAATTAGCATGGCACATTGGCATATGTAGTAGCCCAGAGAAGAAAATCATCTTAATAGCAGCTCCAATTTTTTCATAATAATCAACATATTGAGTGATCATCTTAAAGCACTACTGTCTCAGTAAGAATATACTTCGCAAGTTACTGGCTTGCAGTTGGCCAACCCATGTAGAGAATCACCCATAATGGACAAGGCATGAACTTTGGAATCAGACAAACTTGACTTGGAAGCCTGACTACTCCAATTACCAGTTGAGTGTTTTAAAAAAATTTCTTAGCTTCTCTGAGTTTCCATTATCTCATCTCTAAAATGAGGATGCACTTACTTATTTTGAAGAGTAAGGTTAGAGAAAAGTATGCAAAATATCTAGCTCAGAGCCTGACACTTAGTACATCCTCACTACATGCTAGATGAAGTATTGCTGTTTGTACTTGATGTTATATACACATATGATATGTTCATATATATAACTGAAACATACATTGGATGGGAGACACTACACTTACCTTTCCTTCTTCAGTTCGAATAATCCAGAAGCAGTTAAGATCATGAACATAACCAACATTAGGGCTCATGTAGCTAAAGCTTCCATTCATCCCTGAGAGGGACTCTCCACAAACTGCAAAGGGAAAGAAGGTGAACTGTGCTTTTCCAAGACTCTAGAAGGGATGAGGCCAGGCAACTCTAACGCCATGCTGCTGAAATATTTAGAGAAGTCTGAGCAATTAATATGGGGGACACAAGCCCTGCCATTCTTTCTTCTTCCCATTCCCTCTGTCCTCCTACATCCACCCACACCCCACCTCTTGTTCAAAGTCCAGTTGGTGCCTCCTCATCTCCACCAAGACCTTCCCTGCCTCTTGGTGTTCTCTCTGGCTGCCAGTCTCTCTACCTTGGTGACACTTGAGTTGACCCCACACAATTTAGTTCTTATCTCTAGTTCTTGTTTCTTCCCTGCCATTAGGTCTTACTCGTAGTCTTATGGATAATATAAACACACTCTTTCATGCTTTGCTGTTTCTCCACAGGCGCTGCCACAGTCCCGTATACACAGCAGCCTTCCAGGGAATGTGCTGATTCGGACTCGGGTAATAAGCGAGGAGTGAAGTATTCAGAAGAGGCTTTATGGAGGGGGTTGAATGTGAATTACTCCTGAGGGACACACACATTTGGATGGGAAGCAAAGAAGAATTTAGATAGGTGTGAGGGGAGATATATCCCAAAGAAAGGAACACGCCAGAAATATTCAGGGTGGCACATGGGGTCAAATGGTTAGAAAGGAAGTCTGGCGTGCAGGGTAGTCTTTAAGAGCTAGTGAAAAATAGGTTAGCTGGGTCGGGTGAGGCCCGGTCACAGAGGATAACTGAAAAGCAGTCCAAATCTTTATTCAACAGGCAATGGGGTCACTATATTCTAGAGCAGGAGAGTGACATGAGTAAGTGGAAGAGTCGAGGGAAATTAAATGGCTGGTCTAGAGAAAACCCTCCTCTAGAAAACTACAATTCCTTAGTACATTTTGTTTTCAGAATAGACCTAATGGAAAGAGCAAAAACTAATTTAAGTTTTCCTTTGAGGAAAAGATTCTTCTGGCTTAATTTGAAACATATATATACCTTGTGACTTTTATAACTTCTGTGAGGAAAGACTTAGTTCTAAACATTTGAGCAACTGGACTCAGTAGAGGAATCTGCAGTAGCACTCAATAGAAAAGGTAGTTCTAAGCTGTGAGTATCTGATATAAGAAATGCTGAGCATACCTTGCTGGGGAATCTGACAGAGAAATCCAGTCCAGAAACGTGTGCATTCACAACTGAAAGCATTAACGCCATCAACACAAGTCCCCCCATTCAAACAGGGGTTGCTCAGACACTCATTGATGTTTTCCGTGCAGTTGATACCAGCCCAACCTGATTCACACTTACAAAGATAACCAGAGACAGTTTCCTAAGGACAGAAAAAAATGTAATACTATGATAAAACAAGTGAATAGGCAATAAACATGACGCTATGTGATATATTTATGCAGGTGTTGAGCCACAAGTATCTCCAAGTATCCTAATTTGCATTCATTCACTTAAAGAGTGATTACTAAGTGGAAGCTGGTTTATTTAGGTCAAACTGCAGGCTTTGTTTTACTACTTTGTAAATCACTGAGAGAAAAAACTAACTTACTGGTTTTTCCTAGGAACTACAGTTACTACTTACCTTTCATCAAAAAGTAATGGACAGTTCCTTAACTTAAGCTTAATCATTACCTAAAAATTCATGAATCATAGAAAACGTATTGCATAGATGTGAAACTAAAAGTATTCTCAGCCCTCTTATCTCCTCAAGAAGAATAAAGAACTCACGATGCACTGTCCATTTAAACAGGGGTGACTCAGGCAAATGTTACTGAGTTGTGTACATCCATTTGGGCCATAACCATTTCCAGTATATCCCGGGAGACAAGTGCAGAGAGGTAAGGAACCTGTTCAGAAATAAAATTTAAAGCGTAAATATAGGTCTCCTTGACTCAGACCCAGTAATAAAACTCAGGCTCTGTCGTCTAGAAGAGAAATCGCCCAAGACCAGTCCACATATCCCTTGGGGCAGACAAGATGAGGTATAAGCAGAGAATACTAGAATCGTTATTTTTCTACTTTTATCTTAAAAATAAGAAAGGCATTAAAATACTTTATATATGGATTGACACTGGTCTATATGCCATGTTCCTGAGTTCTGCACAAATATGAGGTTCACCCAGAGAAAAGGGAGTTTTTCATCACGGAGGGGTTGACAGCAGAAAAGAGTATCCTTATGAATATGGTATCTACTCCAAGCAGTGTATATGTATTGACTAACTTAATCTTCTCAAGACCCCTGTAAGTAGTACTATTATTATCCCCATTTACAAATGAAGATAAACCACAGAGCTAGAATATGGCAGAGCCAAGGGATAATCAAACTCCAAGGATCTTTTTCTAAAAATCTATGCTCCTAACCACTTCAGTATGGTGTTAATTATTTAATAACATTTAAATAATCACAAGTGTATACATAGATATATATGATGGTATACCATGATGCCAAAAATGTATACATATTTTAAGAGATGTTATCTATGTATTACTTTTCAAAGTTTAATTGAATTATGGTAGCAATGTGTATTATGACATTCGCTCAAAAGATGGTGTTAATCAAATGAATGCTAGCATCACCATGTGACAGGCAGGACGATCAAAGAAAGTGGTGGAAGCACAATTGTCGTTCGAGAAGCACAAGACCATTTTAAAGTGGTATTTGAAATCTGAGAATGCTGTTTGAGTTTCCCCCATATTCTCCTGATTTAATACCTCTTGACTTCTACCTTTGGGGGAGCTTAAAGGATGTGCGGTATCGTAGAAAACTGGCCATACTGGCAGTACTTCAAGAAGAAATTTAAATAGCATGTTCAGCAATACAAGTAGACACTTTGGTCAGTGTTGCTCAAGCAGTAGTTCACTATAATCAGAAGTATCTGGAGGCTGATGATAACCACTTTGAGCACCTCTTGTAATTTCAGAAGTCAAACGTGACTTGTATTTATCTTTTGTTATTGGTATATATTGAGTATCACAATTTTAATACAATTTTTTCCTTTCTTAAAATGTGTATACATTTTTTGGCACCTTCTATATGTGCATAAAAAAGACATATTAATAAAAATAAAAGTGGTATTTTGAAATAGCCAAGAGATATGATACATTATTCAATAAATAAAGTTGGGGTCAGCCAACTAATTGAAAAAAATAGCAAGTTATAACTCTATTTGATGCTATAGATAAAAATAAATCTTAAAAAATAAAATATTTTAATGTTTAAAATAAATGAAAGTATAAAAGAACAGATAATTGACTATTTTTTAAAAGTTTGATAGGGAAGGCCTAATTCTAAGGAGAGAAGTTTTAAAAGAAAATATTTACCTCTTTGGCTCATGAAAATTTTAAACTTCTAAATTAAAAAAAATACTACTACAAAATTTAAATTGAAAACAACATGCCAGGGAAAAGACATGTCATACACATATGTAAGATAGATAATGAAATAACGTATTCAGTACATAATGAAATTTTGTAAGTCAATGAGAAAGCCAAAGGACAAAGGACATGAGCAAATAGGGAAAAATGGCCAGTAAATATATGAAAAGTATTAACTATTAAAATACTAGTAATCCAAATAAGTTTGATTTAGTCAAAATTAAAATAAGAGAAAGGCAATTTTTGCCAATAAAATTGACTAAAATGAAAAATAACAAAAGTATTCATTATTGTCACAAGGGGAGTCAATGTACATTTTCATACACCATTGGTGAGTATATAAATTGATATATTTCAGAGAGATAATTTAGCAATATATATATTAAAGTTTATAGGAGGTGAAGATTCTTTCATGCCATATTGAAGATTCTTTCATGCCAAATTGGTTACCATTTGTTGGTTAGATCCATTTCCTCCTCTCTTACTCTATTTCAATTGCAGGTAGGTCCATCTGAAATAAAGACCGCATTTCCCAGCCTCCCTTGCAGCCAGGGATAGCCAGCCAGCTCAGTCCTGGCCAGTCATATAGAAATAAAAGTGTCCTTAAAGGAAGTAGACATATCCTCCCTCTTTTTCTCCTTTGTGCTTGATATCATACAGTTATAAATTAATTAGTTGGCTTAATTAACTTGGGAAATAACTGCTAAATTAGTGCAGATCATAAAAGAGCATAGTCTATTACATTAAAAAGTATCCCAATGTACAATTTTATAACATGGATTAATTTTTGGTTTGGAAATCAAAATAAGAAGGTTGAGGACAGAGGATTTTGATTTCTAAAAATTGATTTGTTTTAGAAGGTCATATTAAGATACCCCAAAACAAAGGGAGAGTTGGGTCATTACCTAGAATTGTGGAGCATGACGCGTGTGGATGGCAGCCTCCATTACTGACCGAGCAGATGTCTATAAGTGTGCACACTCTGCCATCGCCCTGGTACCCTGATCACAGCAAGAGAAGGGGCGTGAGAAACAACACTAAGAAGATGCAAGAAGAATTCCAACCTGAAAATCAAATATCATGATCCAGGCCAACCAGAGACATTCCCTATCATCAAACCAGTAATGAAAATACATATATAAAGCATCAGAAATAAAATTTCATAATTAAGGAAAAGGACAAGAATTAGGAATCTGATTTCAGAAACAGTGTTCTGGGTTGTTTCTAATGACAATATTAAAGAATAAAAATAAAAAAATTTATATATATATGAAACTAAGGGTAGACTTAGAAAGAGCTAACACTAAAAAAGTTGACTTTTTTTAAGTACAGTGACTAGATGATCTTAGAGCTAAATTATTATAGAAGTTCAAAGTACTGGTGTTTTGTGTTAATAAAGTGTAGGGTTTCCGTTTATCACTTACAACTCCCCAAACTTCTTGGGTAGGAACTCGATTTAGATTAGAGAATAGAAGTAATGACTTCTTTCCGGAAGAGAAGGAAAACGAACATACATTATTTGTTTATTATCGTACTGGTTATTTAGCAAACTTTATATGTAAAACATCTCATGAGAGCATTATACTAATAAATAATTTGTGAGAATAATGCAGCTAGTGATAGATCTGTGGTCGACAGGAAAAAATTTTCAAATTCCACAGAATTCAAATTTTTTAAAAATGTCTTTCTTATAATATAGCTGTACAAATGTGCCTCAAATCCATTAGTTAAACAAATCTTTCTACACTGCTAAGTTTATCTCCTTAGACAGAAGCCATATTGAAAATGGAGCACAAGATTCTATTTGCAAATGTGTGTTTTGTCTGTAATGGAATCAGCACCTGGCGGACAGGCCTGACAGTGGTGAGACCCAGGTGTATTCACACACTCAACAGGTGGAGCCACAGAACAACCGCCATTATTTATTTCACATTCATTGACATCTTGGCAATCGTGTCCATTTCCTTGCCAGCCTAGAAAAATAAGAATGGAAAAGTTAGCTCTATAGACAAGTCAACAAATAAGAAATGCAAATAGCCAAAAATATATAAAAATGTTCTTAGCTATAAATAACTATAGACTAAAATGAGATATAATACTCCATCTACCAGATTAGCAAAAATTTTTTTAAATTCTTAGAATCAAATTCTGGCAAAAATGTGGACAAATGGGGTACTTTTATATGCTGTTAGTCAGAAGTTAAATGAATAAAATCTATTTGAAAAGATTTAGCAGTATTCATTAGATTTCTTAAAAAACATAAAGCTTTTGACTAACAATTCCACTTCTTAAAACTTATTCTACAGTGATAAAACTGCCAACATACAAAGATGGATGTAAGCAGAAGCCTACTGCAGCATCGTATAGTGGGGGAAATAAAAATCAATGGTCAGTAAGCTGCATATATCGTGACTCATATATAGCACTGAATACTAAAAACCAGTGTTAATAACATATATGCACATATTGACAGAAAAATGAGTGAAAATATCAAATTTTAGAATAATACATATTTTAGAATAATAGTATCATTCTAATTTAGAATAATAGTATTATCCCAATTTTGGGAAAGAATTTTTTTAAAAATCTGCATATGCATCAGCAGAGGAAAAGGTAAATGAAGAGAGAGAACAAACTGCTAATAGTGGTCTCATTTGGAGAAGGAGAGCGAGGGTACAAAAAAATATTTTAATTTAAACATGTCTGTTTTATTAGATTTTTTATGAGTTTTCTTGCTCATAATTCAAACAATTAAACTTATAAGAATATTTAAAACTTTCTAAACCCTTTAAGATACTTATTTTCTTTCATGTGAGTAAAATGCCCTTCAAAAAAAAATCTAAAGAAAATTATTGTATTTGTAGGTCTAGACATGAATGTATAGAAGAAAGTTGGGAGGAAACATTCCCAAATGTTAATGGTGGTCCTTGGAGTGATAAAACTATGGGAATTTGTTCCCATAACAAAGATGATTAACAAGAAAACAAACAGATTTTCTTTCTCTGTTTTCTCTTCAACGATAAAAAGAAGCATGTAACAACACATTGCCCATCCTATAATCTAAATAATTTATTTTCCTAATTTCTCGATTTTAAAGAGTTTCACTGACTGGCAAACTACTTTCAAGAATGTGATTATTTGCATAGTTCACTTGCCCCTGAGAACTAAGAGGAAAAAAGTCTTGATGTGCTTTTTTTTTCATTTCTTTCTAGTTGTATGAGATCTAAATGTACAACGTGGAGAATTCACTAGACCCAGAGTCAGTAAATGAAGCAAGGGGTGGGCCAAGTTTCTTGGCGATTCAGAATAAAAGTCCTCAGCAGCTCGGCTCAGGCCCAGAATACAGCAGACCTGGGTTTGAATCCCGACTGCTTACAAGTTACATGATCTTGGGCAAGTTATTTACCTTCTCCAAACCTCAAGTTCTTAAATTTTAAAATGGGAATACTAGTAATTCCTACCACTTCTTGTTTTTGTTGCAGTTGCAAGACTTAAAAATTGCCTAGCACAATGCCTTAATGATTTTTCCATGAAAGATCAGCTGCTATTAAACTCCCTGAGATCTGGTTCGTTCTTACAGTGCACCCAGCACACTGTTTGCTCATAAGAGGCACTTTACAAATTAGCATTGACGGGATGATAATGGTCTCATACAGTAAGAGATAAAGCTTCGACTCAAACCCAGGCAGTCTCTGAGTCCAGAACCCATATTTTCAGCAACTCAACATGGGCCTCCTGGAGATTTGGTCTGTGTGGCTCCGTGATGGAGCTGGCATCCCTACTTACAGCAAGGCCACGGGGTCTTCTTCTAATGACACACCCAGGTGAGAACTACTGCACTCTAGCGGGGACTCAAAGAGGCAAACGATTTGCCCAAGTTCACAAACATGTGGCCAACAGGGAACGTGGACTGGACCTGCGTCTTTTGATCTCAAGTCTAGTCAGTCGATGGCCATAGAAATAAAATAAAATGCCTGTCCTCACAAACCACGGCTAACCGTCCCCGCGATGTCTGACTCCAGCACACCTCCATTGTCGAATTGCTACAGCAGCGAGGTGGCCGGTCAGTAACGGGCGTTAGTGAAACAGGCCACAGAGTGGGATGGGAAAGCCTCCTAAGAACAGTCTCTTATCCTTCAGCAGCAGAAGGAAACTGGTTCTGGCACCGGGCCTGGCTGGCATGCAGATCCCAGCACGGGGCCTCTGGCTGGGTGTGGGCACATCCACGTACCTGGGGGACAGGCCCCACAATAGAAGGAGCCCGGAGTGTTGAAACACTGCACGAGCGCTGAACACGGCGCAGGCCTGAGGCTGCACTCGTCCACGTCCAGCGTGCAGGCTGAGCTGTTGTGAGGGGACGTCCACCCAGCATCGCAGCTGCAGCTGTACTTGGGCTGGCGGGATGGCAAGAGCGTGAGCACAGACAAGGACGAAAATGAGCAAGGGAAGCCTTTGAAAATCTCGGCAACTGTTTATCTTCTAACGTTCATTTTCATGAGGCCAATTGAGTGGCTGCTTTTTCTCCTCCCATATGATTAAGCATTTAGACCGGATCATGCAAAAGGAGAAACATCTTTATTTCAGAGTAAGGGAAACCTATAATTTGCCCCAAAGATGCCAGGGGAAAAGCAACAACAATCAAGAACTGTAACTCAATATAATTAAAGTCAGGCAACCCAGCCTGCTATGTTTTTACAGGGAAAAACACCCCTGGAGGCACAGACCTTGGGAAATCAATTCTGTTTGTTTCCTTTTTGAAAGTCTCTCCATCCCCACCACACCCCCACCCCATCCACCACCACCCTCATTGGAGGGGAACCATTTTCCACCACGTGGGTAGAAAAAGAATAGAACTAAAAATATGAACCTAATTATTTTTAGCCTCATGGAAGGCCCTGTGGCATGGACTGGACAACCTTGAGGGTCAGAAGTCAAGGTTGTCAGGACCTAGAGCACAGAGGGCACTCAGGAAGCAGCTTCACAGAGTCTGCAACAGTCACAGGGGCACAGGGGCCAGAAGAAAACCCAGACTCCTCAAAACCAAACATGTGGTGCTGACAAGAGGAGGCCTTCTGTGTTTCCATGTCTTGTCACTTAAAACTCACAGGGCCAGGAGAAGAGGCCATGCCCCACAGCAAGACTTGTGAGGGAAAAATACTGTTAGGAATTTATATAAAGATATCCTAACTTCTGGGTGCAGTTTTCAGCTTATTTGCAGACAACCCTCATCTCCTCCCTCGCCTGTGCCCTGATGAGGAGCCGGAGTGGATGTTCTTTCTGCAGCCTCCCGGGGCCACGCTTCTGTGCAATCGTGCAGGACGAGAAACGTGTAACAACCCTGAGTCCTCGCAGGGGCCACTCCCGGAAAGGACCCACCTCTCCAGCCTGTACTCGGACTTGGTCCTCACAGATGCCGTGGACGCAGAGCGCCGTGGAGCCCTCTTCACAGTCATTGTATCTGAATGCGCACTGCGGGCCGTGCATCTCAGGCGGGCAGCGACAGCTGTCGTTACACAAGAGCGCAGCGTCAGGGCTTGAGTAGGGGGTGGGGGGTGGGGTTGGGGGGGGGCGCCTGTTTCTTAGCATCAATAAAAAAAAGAAAAATTCCAATTGCAAGTCAGTGATGTTCACGTGGAATCGTACACCAGCAAACCAGATTTACTGACTGAAGTCTCAGAAGAAAATCACTCTGTTCTGCTTCAAGAAGTGGACTGAGTAAAATGTGTTATCTTCTGAAATACAGTGTGAGAGGGGCACGACTTACTATCTGGGCTAGACTGCCACTGTAAATTCTTCTGGCACCGTGCCATCAAACAGCGCTTTCAAAGGTCAGAGTTCTACCAACTAAGAGTTCATTCAAGATGATCAAGGGAGAGGTCAACAAGTCCATCCTTGTCTGTCTGTCCAACTGGACCCACCACTAGGCACAGGGGACCTTAAATGAACCAATAAATTCCTGCCTGTTCTCCAGGATTGTATAACTTAACAAGCAATATGATATCCATATTTATGATCATTATTATTATGTTACAAAGGGCAATACTCCTGCCCATAAGAAATGTAGTTAACGTAGTAATATTTCTTTCATAGCCACATTTTAACTCACAAAAAATAATTATTACCTACTACCTAAGCTAGCCATAAGTGCTTTGTTATGAGAAGATTTCTGAAGTTCAACAGTAATCAAACAAGCAAAGTTGTCTTAAACTTTCTTTAAACTTCATATAATTCTTAAAATTGGCAAATTAGCCTTGTCTCTGCACCACATCTTCAAAGGGAATGTAGAAGGAATAAGGATGGCATTGGGGATTATATTATTTTACAGAGTTTGATTACTCTTGGATGAGAGATTAAAGTATTCTGAACCTCACCTGACAAGACTGCTCAGGTTTGAATCCTGACCATACTTATTAACTGTTCACCCCAGACAGTGTAATAACCCCCTCTGCCTTTGTTTCTTATAAAATAATAGTGCCGGTCTATAAGCACTATTTTCATCTTGGGATCTAAAGGCATTTTCCTGTAGGAAGTGCTCAGCAAATTGTGTTTATCTTATCACTAAGTGCTTCACTATTGGAAAATGACTTAAGATTCAAGGGGAGGTTCTGGCTCGTGGACCTGTAGTTAAATCCTCTCAGTCATCCCTCTCTTCCTTCTCCCTTGCTATTGTCGCTTGGAGATGAGTGACTTTTAATCCTACATTCTTCTCTAATCAGCTACAAAAGCACACTTCTTTCATTTAAGGTCAGATAATCTGATCAGAAGCAAGAGCTGGGGATGGGGAGCCAAATATACTATCAATTTCCTTCCCAGGATCCTCGAAGACAAGTATGATTAACCCCATTTCAGCGGCAAGGGGCACACCAGCCAAGGGCACAGAATCGGTAAGCTGCAGGTGAATTAAAACCTAAGTCTGTGTCACTCATGCACCACTGTTTTTCCACATCACGTGCCCACGTTGAGAAAGGCAAAGTTAGATGAAGACTTTCCCTTTTTATGTGCCTTTTTAATGTAGCAGTGTTTGCATGTAAAGTGTATTTTCAAAGTAGTATCTGGATATGCCCTTCAAGAAAAAGAATAACACATTATATACCTCCTCTGCTGAAGTCACTTTTTAAATTTGTTCATTTGGTTCCAGTAGAACAAAACTGGCCTTTTTAGACTTTAAAAACACTGCAAGTATTCTGGGCAATTAAGAAGAAATCAAATATGCTTTCATAGTCATAGTTTAACTTGCTTTAGAGTCCATGGTTCAATATTAATATAACTGACTAACTGAAAGAGGTAATAAGTTTAATACCTAACTACCATCTGAGCTACAACCAGATCATCCTCACCATTTAAGCTCTCCATGTTTTAAAATCCACCAGTGATAAGAATGGAGATAAATAAAGGAAAACATGCTAACCATCATTTTGTTCCCAAAGAAAAAAACGACAAAAACTCATTTTTTTTTCTAGAAAAACCTTCTTGATCTGAGTCCAAAGTATATAACATACACTATCTATGCATGGCAAATTTGGACCGTCAAAGGCTGTCTTAATCCAAGTAAGCAAGAGAGCAATAAGAATCAATTCTTTAGAACAAAGAAGCAAAATCAGCATGGAGACGTGGCAAAATATTATCTGTTTGCTGTCTGAATCAATTGAGGGCAAGGCCTCATGCCATAGGACCTCCTCGGTACAAAAAGGTAATAGTTTCCCTTGCTCTACTTTTATTACTCTAAAAAATAATTTCAACCAGAAATTTTCCTATAAAATAAAGCTTCCAATTAATTAACATTTGTATAGTGCCTTATCTTTCAAAGGCCTTTTTAAGTATGAATTATTAATCCCTTTAAGTGAAGACTCCTTTATCCCCCCAAGTAAATGGACTCCCAGAGTTAGATGCCCCAAAAGGAAGCCCCAAGCCCAGAGTAAACTCTGCCCACTGTAACCCCATTTCTTCAGCTCCAGATTATTCGAAAGCAGCTCAAATTTTTAACATTAGCAAATGCCTGTTTCCCGAAAAGGTTTCTAGCCTCAGAGAAGCTACTAATTAACAAGGATTTAACCTCACATAATTAATAGAACTCAAGAAAGCATCTAAGTGATTGTTGTTTCATTATATATAGATTCCACAAAGCAAGAATTTAATCTTATACTTAGGCACATTTTCTATGTACTTTTATTCCTTCAAAAGTTTCTATCACATGCCTGAATTAGAGTATTTACATTTTAGATAATCAAGTGGCATTCATGAGACCTCAGTAACTGTCCCTATATCCAGGGGAAGAAACCAGATTTAAGTGTTCTGCTGTTTAATGTCAAATAGCAAATCTATTAAGAGCAGAGATGAGAAACCAAAACCATTTTCAGAGCCAGCATTTTGAGTCTTTGGGCTTTTCTTTCATAGGTGCGTGCAAAAGAGAATTCAGCATTGCTCTTTAAGGTTGAATCTGATATTTAGGAAGCTCTCAAGAAAAAAAAATGAATTCTTTCTCATTCTCTTTCTCTCTCACTTTCTCTCTCTCTCTCTCTCTCCACCCCTTCCCCATCCCCTGTTTATATCTGGACAAAGAATTCTCACCCCTGACAAGCAGCAAATAGTTGTGTTAAAAGTTTTGTTTTGTTTTATTTTGCTTTCTCGTATTTGTGGCGGAGTGGGAAATATAACGTACTGGGGATGAAACGACTTTGATGTGGTCTGAGGATCTCATCCCACTGGCACATCTTTGGCTTGCAAGACCCTAGAAGACAGTGGTCATAAGGGAAGACCAGCACAAGAGCTAATTTGCAGGACATTCCTGGGTGTCAGGAAGGCACTAGAGTATTAGTGCTAGCAACTGGACGTTCGCCAGTGTCCAAGCAGTAATTCTCCTTGATAAATGCCATGAACAGAAATCAGACGATAATGCTTTCAAGAGAATGAAAGATTAGACCTGCATTCTGGATCCAGTCCAAGTTTGAAAGTTTATAAAAGGAGGGTGTGTGTTGGCGGGGGGGTGGGGGTGGGGGTGGGGTGTAATTTAAAAGAGAAACAAAGTCCGAAAAGCAAAAGGCTTTTTAATAACCTAATACTTAAGTTAGAGGTGATTAATTTTGGTTTTGCACAGTGATGAATTCATAGATATATCTACCAGAAATTTCAATGAATTAAGCTTACAATTTGGAATGGATTTTTAAAAAGTTTAAAATCAGATCAAAAGAATCAATGAAATGATAAAGATGACTGTGACTGCTCCTTGAGTGTGTTAACAAATGACAAGGGGTAAAATCCCACGAAAGAAGTGCACTTATTTTTGCTGGAAAGAACAGAATGATTATTGTTATGAGGGACTTGAAGGACAGGAAGCAGAGATGCGGGTAAGAGAGCAAATAACTGCTCTTCATTCCAGTGAGAGTTCACCCCAGAGAACTGAAAGACGATTCGTGCTACGACAAAACCAATTTCTTTATCTTTGAATCATCACAGAGTATAAAAGATCAACCAAAATATGGGGGGAGATAATGTTTAGAGACGGTGTTTAGAAAGTGATTTTTAAGAAACTATGCAAAAGTAAGTTTGACGTTTATCTGCCATAAATTCTTAGACCTGATTATTGAAAAAGATAATGTGTTGACCAGTAGAGCTTTAATGACCAATATTCCCAGAGCTTGATAGGTATGTGGAGGTGCTGCGATGCCTAACTGCTTAATGAGGGAAAGGTAGCTTTTCTGGAGAGGGCAGTGCTGAGCTGAGCAGAATACGCTGTGGACAAGCCATCTGACAGTGCGAAGACAGGACAGGAGCTGCCTGGGGACTGTTGTAGGGGCCTTGCTATATAGCTCATTGAAAAAAGTCAACCAATCCTCACTACATCTATTAGCTCACTATCTGCTGAATGAGTACAGCAGTCACTCACTACTATGGTGCAGTAGCCTTATCAACACAATGTCCAAACCTGTAGAAAATTTTTATAATACTTTATTTGAGCCAAACAGAGGATATGCCTGAAGGCAAGATCTCAACAGATTGAGAAAAAATGCTCCTGAGAACAGAAGTTTGTAGTTTCTTTTATGCATTTGAGATTAAGGAGGTAAGGAAGGAAGATTACTAAAAGGTGGGGGAAAATAAGGCAGGGACTGGATTACAGAATGGTTAAGATGATCTGCTCTCTTTAGAGTGGTCACATATTAGAAGAAGAGGTCTCAAAGGGGGCACTTCATAGGTTTGTTAACCTAGATGCACAGAAACAGTGGTCGGGGCTCACTTACAGCAAGGATGAGCCTCTTACTAAAGAAGATACACACCTGGGGTGTGAGTACCCACCATGACCAGCCCAGTTAGGGATGTATGATCAGATCATCCTGTGAAGTTACTTCTCATGGAACCCCTTCTTCATGCCCACACCCTCTTCTATTTAAAGCTCTTCCATGGCTGTCCCTTCAATGCTCTGGCTCTCACGAACCCTTCAGTCTCGTCCTGCAACAAGCCATCCTTACTCTCCAGCCATAGTGGCCTTATTCCAGTTTCTCAGGGCCTATAGAGCAGCGGTCCCCCACCTCTTTTGGCACCAGGGATCTATTTCATGAAAGACAATTTTTCCACAGACAGAGGGAGAAGGGATGGTATGGGGATAATTTGAGCATATTACATTTATTGTGCACTCTATTTCTATTATTATTACACTGTAATATATAATGAAATAATGATACAACTCACCATAATGCAGAATCAGCACTAGCATCACCACCTCAACTCCACCTCAGATAATCAGGTATTAGATTCTCATAAGGAATAGGAACCTTAGATCCCTCACATGCACATTTAACAAGAAGGTCCGTGCTCCTATGAGAATCTAATGCCGCCACTGATCTGACAGGAGGTGGAGCTCAGGTGGTAATTCAAGCGATGGTGAGCCGCTGTAAATACAGATGAAGCTTTGCTCCCTTGCTTATCCGCCACTCGCCTTCTTCTGTGAAACACAGTTCCTATCAGGCCAACAGATAGGTACTGTTGGGGACCCCTGCTCTAGAGAAAGGATTTTTTGCAGGGTGAGGACTGCGGATGCAGAAGCTTTTCTTCTTCTAAGCAAATAGCCCTGTGTAGTTTAAATAAAAGCCATTTCCCCCATGAAGTACCTAATTTTGCTGCTAATACAGATAGTTAATTTTGACGGTCATAACTGTAGGATGTTTTAGTCCTTCAAACACAAACACACACACACACATACACATACACATAGATAGACTGGGTGCCAAAAATATATACACATTTTAAGAGATGTGATCTATGTATTACATAAATACTGATGGTAACCACTTTGAGCACCTCTTGTAATTGCAGAAGTCAAATGTGACTTGTATTCACCTTTTGTTATCGGTATATATTGAGTATTACAAGTTTAATACAGTTTCTTCTTTTCCTAAAATGTGTATGTGTTCTTTTGGCACCCTCTGTGTGTGTGTGTGTGTGTGTGTGTGTGTGTGTGTTTAAAAAGGCAAAAGTGACCATCAGTTTTAAGCCAACGCTTTAAGAGGCTTCACACGTTTCCGCCCGGCTCTCTGGGAGCACCTGACCTCAGGCAGCTGCCGTTCCTCCAGCCCCAGCCCAAGAATGACACATGCAGACCAAATCTAAATGAAAGTGAGCTACCATGGCCGATCTGCAGACCCATGAGAGTGAAAACTAACTGCTTGTCGTGTTGTTGTTTTTTGAAGAAAGAAAAGAAAAAATTACCTGTAACTCCCAGCTGTATTTATACACGTGGCTCCATTCTGGCAGGCGAAGGGTGTTCCAGAATAAATCTGACATTCATTAACATCAACCGAGCACAGAGGACCCTGTGTTCATATACAGAACAAAGGCAGGTGCCACAGGTCACAGAGGCGTCTGGGGCCAGGGTTAACATGAAATGTTTAAGGAATTACACCCGGACAGTAAAGAAGTCCTCGGTCAAGCTACGTATATTAATACTAATACCAATATTAATCGCCAGTTGTCCTTCCTCTAGAACTCTGATTTTGTCTCATAGAACCAAAGAGCCCTTCATGAAAAAAACACCAGTCACACAAGAATAATCCTTGTAAAAACTAATTCTCATTTCACCATGGTGCTATATGCCTGAGGATACTCACTAATCTTTTAAAAAATGTGCATGTCAAGCACATTTCACTATTAATAGAAAAGAGCAAGAAAATTTATATGGCTATGTCAAAATTTGTTTAGTACTGTTGATGCTGAACAATTTAAATGAATGCTAGCTGAAATATCATGCTCTCCCATGTAGTTATCCAATCAAGTGAACCCCTCCTTAAGATGGCTTAGCATTTAGTGGGGTATATAATTATGCTTGCCATTGTTTGGATTTTGGCATCCATGGTATAATTCATTCTGATTCAGAAGACCACAGAATCCTAGAAACTTTGGGTGGAAAATTAAATATGCCTGAATGATTCCAAGGAAACCACAGATGCTGACTCATTCTCCTTTTTAACCAAAGACCAAGTGACTCACCTTCCACTGTGAGGGGCAGATACAGAAAAAGGAGTCATGAAGATTGAGACAGGTCCCACCGTTCTGGCAGGGGTTGCTGCTGCAAACCTTCTTGTCCACTGTCTGAAACAGAGACAGGACTGTCAGCAAGACCATCGTACTTAAAGTAGGCAGCAATGAAAGGTGTGTTTCAATGCAGATGTGTACAAGGGGGGACCTCCCCACAAAAAGCGGAAGTTATTTATAAAAGATCGTGTATTTATTCTTACACATTTAAACTTCAGTTGCCTTCAAAATACTCTCCATTTGATGCAATACAGCTACCTATCCAGATGCTTTTTCCACTGCTCAAAGCAGTTTTTGAACTTGTCGATTTTGATGCCTTTTAAGGCTTATGCCATTTTTTGTTTCATCTCTTCCACATCGACAAAGTGTTTCCCTTTAAGGACATTTTTCATCCAAGGAAACAAAAAAAAGTCACTTGGGGCGAGATTGGGTGGGGCCTGGGAGTCATGCCATTTTTGGTCAAAAACTACTGAACACTCAGTATAGTGTATACAGGTGGGTTATCATGCTGCATATTGTTTATGTAAATCAACCATCATGAAATGGGCAAACGCATTGAAAGAGTCTCCAAAAAAAAATTCATGGAAGTGAAATGTGGCCTCCCACAATACCACCAGCTGGTGCACTGATGCAGATGGGGTCCTAGAACACTCACCTAGTGGGAGAAGCCTGTACTACAAGAGACTCTCCCTCCAGAAGATTAATTCTGGGCTTTTTTGGGTCTCCCTTTATATGTGAAACTACACATTTTACTCCTAGTCAATTGAGGGTCTTCCTCCAGATTTTAAATTAATTACTTAAATTTTTCTTCAAATCAACTCTCACATGAAAAAATAAAAAGTGTTTCATATTATCAGTCCTATTTGTGTTCCTTCACTATTTACATACATTTAACCATGGAGGGAAGAAAGTATGAGCAGATTCTCACTCTATTCTTTGGAAAATAATTGCTCACCAGAGAAATATACATTGGTGGAAAAGAGTAAAAATTTCAGGTATGGGAATAATAATAGATGTTCCCATTGTACTAAGAAAATAAAATGGAAATTCCAGTTCTTTTGCTGTTTTTCTTATCTTTGGTACCTCCAGATAAGCGTTTGAAATCTGATCATCTTTTGCTGTCACCCCTCCTCCATGGGTTAAGATGACTGAACTCTTTTCACCCATGTCCCTTTGTTTGAAATGTGACCACCCTCCACTCTCCTGTTCACATGACCACTTTCAGACCAGGGTCACAGACAGACTCGCCTTTGTTTGCACAACCTGGGGAATCTTACCCTATGTCAGCTACTGGTTCCAATCTTATAAGATTTGTAATACCTTTGGGTGCAGAGAAAAGTTCTTTAGAGAGGACAAGTAATTAGGCAAGGAAAAGCTACTCGATTAATTTCACCTAATCATAGTCTAATTCTCTGTTTTAAAAAATTGAAATAGAAGAAAATTATTTAGTGCATTTTTAAAAAAATAACATTCAGCAATTCCTAAAGAAAATAAAGTCTGTTCCTTTCAATCTGTGGATGAGACAGAGAGCCAGAGCATAGCCAGCTGTCTCAGCACCATTTATTACAAAGTCCATTCTCTCTCTACTTTTGTCATAAGTCAGGTGATCATACATATGGGGATCTCTTTCTGAACTCTGCTTTCTTCCATTAGTCTACTTGTCTATCTTTGTGCACAGGTACCATAATTAGCCCTGTTCATCAAAGAACACTCTTAAAGTTAACTACAGTCTCATTAAAAGTATTTCTGGTGTACAAAAGCAACTCCATAGGGATTTAAGAACACAAAAGCCTAAGAGGGCCTGACAGGAAGTGGAATCAGGAAGCAGGCAGGAGGAAAACAATAGGGAACAGTGGAGACTGTAATGCCCAGTGGGCTCTGCCTTGTCTAAAGGCATAAAGGGACTGACATTCAAACATCATTAAGAACCATGCCTGGGGGATCGCCAGAGGGAGGATAGCCTGAGGTTATTCTGACCATAGCCTCCAGGTCTTGGCATGTGGTGGGAGTAATGAAGCACTCTAGAAGACTGAAAACTCTAGTGCTGTGTCTTGCTCCACAGGTATGAGTCTTTGCTCATTTCCATGAACTCAACTACTCCCTTAAAAGATCAAGGCTATTATCAAAATTGGGAAAAGGAACACATGAACTTGTTTGCCAAACTTAAGACATCAAAAGTGGAAGGCAACACTTGAAGCATAACCAAAACGGATCAAGAACATTAGGGCAGAGATTCCTAACCTAGAATCCCATCGCTTTTATTCAAAATTTTAGGTACAGGGACATTCTGCGCATTTCTGGGTAGAGGTTATGGCTTCCATGAAAGTGTTAAAAATGCTGGCTAATTAGAAGAGGGGTAAGAAGTCTAAAATTATAAGGAGTGGTTTTTTTACAAGCATGTAGTAAAGTTGTGGAAGGTATGCTGTAACAAATTGTTCTGACTTAATTGCTGGCAAAGGCACTTTTAAGGAAATTTGAAATATTTTGTGATATATACATCACTTCTGAGTTTAATGTTAGAGAAGATATGTGGCCTCCCAAACTCAGTCTCTGATGCCAGAAACAGAAGTTGGGTGGTTACTAGCTACTAGATCAGATGGGTATATCAAGCTTGAGCCTAACGTGACACCTTTAAAGGATGCCAGTGTTAGAGGAAGTGCACAGGGACTGCTGAACTCAGAGTCAGAGGCCTCACATGCCCACATGACTCAATGCCCAATGACCTTGGGCTGGTCACTTCATTTTTCTGAGATTCGGGTGCTTTATCTGCCTCCTGGGAAGCATCGACTACAATGAGAATTAAATTATGGGAAAAAAATAAAAGTCCTTGATAGTGATCATCCATCCACCTTAAGATAAGAACCAGCTCCACCAGAGATTCTAGTGTACTTTCAGTGAAAGATGCTAGATAACTAGTAGTTATGGGGCTTACCTGCTGTAAGCTTTGAAATTTTCTCTCAAGATCCACAAACTAGATGTGAGGAGGAAAAAGCATAAATGTCAGGTGATTCAAAGGCATTTTATATAAGCTGTTCCCCTTGACAAGCTTCCTAATAGTGTCTACTGGGGATCCACTTAACCTATTTGTTCCTTCTATTATTGCCACCCTCTCCTCATTCCTCTCCCCTCTAAGCTTCCTTTTCTTCCTTTTCTCTTCCATTACAGAGGTTTTTTAAAAGGTATTTTTTAAAAGAAGTACAACCTTCTGATAAGTTGACTCATTGCTTCGCTACACACAGTGACTCTGGGAATTTTTATAAATGACAGGGATTCACTCTCTTTGCCAATAAGAAGGTCGTTATCAGAACATGAGCAAGGCCTACTTATACAACAAGCTCAGCATTTCCAGTATTCTGCCCATCACTGCCTCACATGCTCTCTTCGAGCTGTTTCATTTAATCAAAAAAGCCCATAATTACGGTGCTAAACTTCTACAGCAGGCACAAAGTTGCTATAAACTCATGCAAAATAGTTACTTATGCAGTTAAGGAGAACCCATTTGCTCTAATGGTGTGGCTATCAGACTTACCTTGGAATTAAGCTGATGGATTTGACTAGAAATATTTTCAGGCAGACCAATTGCACTCCTTTTCAAATCTGTAATATCATTTTTGTTTTTCTGGATCTAATTTTAAAAAGAAGAAGAAAGAAAAGAAAGGGGAGCAGAAGGAGAGGGAAGAGGAGGAGAAAGAAAATGCTAGTGAAAAAATTATGTATGTATAACAGGAACAAAATTTTAAAATTTGAGTGGTATTCTATTCTAAGCACTAAGCTCTTGCCCATTATTACAAAAACAAAAAGAGTACCATATATAATAAACATAGGACTAAAAGAGCGATGGCTTAATTCCATTTACCTTTTTTAGTAACATTCTATCAAGGTAGTTTTCATTTGCAATTTTTTCCCATAATGATAGTTCAGAGTGCTTATTAAGAGGCTAGCTTGGTATCAACGATTTTTTTGGTGTGTCCTTGGGTAAATTATGGAGGTGCTGCAGGGTTCCTTTATCTCTATGATAAATGGGGTAATAATCAAGCCAACTGCATGGAGGTAGCTCTGAGGATTAGATGAGATAATGCATATAAAGTGCTGAGCACAGTAGATAGTTACCAGCAAGCTCTAAATAAGGCTGGCTTCGATACTATGGCTTATATACCAGCATGATATAGCCAATAATGACCATTGAACATACTCAATAAGGCAGAAGAATAATTGGCCAATTCTGTTCTATGCAAAAGTGAACTGGTCACATCTACTCCTTTTGCTGGTAGCCCTTCCTTCCCCGCTCCCCCGGTGCAGAAGTCCCAGTACTATCCTCTCTACCTTCTCAGCCTACACAATGAGCCACTTCCTACTAGCTTGATTCCCCGTACTCATCACTAACCCTAGGGCATCATTTTTTAAGAACTTGTGTCTCTTCAAATTATGTTCCCTGTGCTAAAGATTCAAGGTATAGATTAATACAGACCTGTTCAATTAAGTGACCATGTATGGACATATTAATACAAAATTGCTTCAGTAATGTTTTAATGTATTACCTGATGTAAACATTCAGCAAGGTCTTCATCATTTAATTTAATTTTTCCCAGGGATCCAGTTCTAAATTCAATGTTGTTAGCAGCCCCAGTAAGAAACACTAAATTTCCTCGCTCTGTAGCCATTCGAGGCCTATATAATTGAAACCAGAGAACACATCAGTAATTAGCACACATAATTTTTAAATCCAAAGAATAAAGTTTCTCACTGAATAACTATTCTCCCTGCTTATCTGCCATTTCTTCCTCTGCAAATTTCCTGAAGATGTCTTCTAGTAATTGCATACTTGCCTTATTTGGACAATGATAAAGGAATAATTTGTGTATAAGAAGATTAATTCTATATGTCAGTCCAAATGTTTCTCCCTATTTGTTTTTCACATCATTATTTTCCTCAAGAGAAATTACAACTTCCCTTGCCTGGTCATTTGTGGAAATGGATGAGGAACTACCTTAGTCTATCAACAGAAATAATCCATGTGTCTACTTACTGTTGGAGGTCAGTATTTCTTTTCTGTCTCTGCAACTCAAGTCTTCCAGCTTCACCATCTGATTCAGCATATGTCAATAAAATAACCAAACTCCAAAGAAAAGGTAAAGACATGTACTCCACCAACCATCCCATGTTGTCAGGAAAGAGGGAGGCCACTCCAACTGAGTGTGGGAGTTCGGAGAAAGCAAACCAGGAGCATGTACTTTGACCCGTGGAATGTCCTGCAAGTGTTCAGTTTGTTCTTTTTTGCCCTAGAAGGCTAAGTTACTTTTTCTTCCTGAGGGATGTAAATGATCTTAGATCTTCAGTACTCTTCAACTTGTGAGAGGTCAAAATCTATTTCTAAGTGATGCACAACTTAATCATTATCTGTTTGACCTTTGAAATGGTAACAAACTGCTTTGGAAACACCCACTAAAACAACCCTTGCTTAAGAAGTAGCCACCTTACAACAAATGGTACTGGGAAAATTGGATGTCCACATGCAAAAGAATGAAGTTGGACCCTTACTCTATACCATTCATAAAAATTAACTCAAAATGAATCAAATACCTAAATATAGGAGCTAAAACTATAATATTCTTAGACGACAACAGAGGGAAAGCATCATGACATTGAATTTGGTAATTAGTTCTTGAACATGACACCAAAAGCACAGGCAGCAAAAGAAAAATATAGATAAATTGTACTACTTCAAAGTGAAAAAACTTTGTGTATCAAAGGACACTCTCAACAGAGTGTAAAGGCAACCCACAGAATGGGAAAAAAAGTATTTGCAAATCACATGTATGTTAAGAGGTTAATACCCAGAATACACAGAGCACTCCAATAACTGAGCAACAAAAACCAAATAATCCAATTAAGAAACTGGTACAGGAAATAAACACTTATCCAATGAAGATACACCAATGACCAAAAAGCACATGAAAAGAAGCTCAACAGCATTAATCACCATAGAAATGCAAATCAAAACCACAGTGAGATACCACTTCACAACCATGGGGATGACAACTATAAGGAAAAAAAAACGTTGTTGGTGAGGATGTAAAGAAGTTGGAACCCTTGTGCACTGCTAGTAAGAATATAAACTGGTGTAGAGACTATAAAACAGTATGGCAGTTCCTCAAAAAATGAAACACAGAATTACCATATAGTCGAGCAATTTCAATTCTGGGTCTATGCCCCCAAAAGTTGAAACCAGGGACTCAAGGAGATATTTGTACAACCACATTCATAGCAGCATTATTTACAATAGCCAAAACTTGGAAGCAACTCAAGTGACCATCAACAGATATGAATGAATAAACAAAACATGTTACATACATACAATGGAATATTATTTAGCCTTAAAAAGGAAGGAAATTCTGACAGATGTTATAACATGGATGAACCTTGAAGAAATTATGGTACGCGAACTCAGCCAGACACAGAAGGACAAATAATCCATGATTCCACTCATCTGAAGAACCTGAAGTAGCCATAATCACAGAGACAGAAAAGAGAATGGTGGTTTCTATGGCTGCTGGAGAGAGAATGGAGAGTTATGGGTATAGAACTTCACTTTGGAAAGATGGAAACAAGTTCTGTAGATGGGTAGTGGTGATGACTGCACAACAATATGAATGTATGTAATGCCACTAAAGTTTAAAAATGATTTAAATGGAAATTTTTATATTATGTATATTTTATAATTCAAAAAATGGAAACTAGAGGTAGGAAGATGGCATGGAAATTAGTTGCTATAGAAATTTTCTTAAGAAATAAAAGGATGCTTTTGCATGTTGATTCATTGGTTCCAAAAATTTAGAAAAATAATCTGAAAAACTGAAGTACCATTTAAATTTTAGATAGTATCTATATAAAATCACTCCCTTAAACAAGGTGGAGCAATTTGATAATACGAAGAAATATAACACTGTTTTACATCTGTTCTATTCAGCCACAACAACAAAAACAGCAAAAATAGCTGGTAAGTTGCTGTAGATGTGAGGTGATATTGAGGTCAAGTGAAGAGATTTTTGTTATTTTGTTGTTTGTTTTAAGAAGTGGGTGTAATAAAATTAAATGGTGTTTCAAGTTGAATGCGTTTCTTTAAAGTCACATTCATCCAAGGTTTGTTTAAAAGCTTAATAACTTGCAGTGGGACTGGGGGGAACCTTGACATTGTGAACTATTTATCAACTTTAGAATAATAAAAAATAGGATGTGTTAGAATCTTTCATCCAACACAGGACAATTCTAACTCTCTTAGCTCTGGATATAACTATTTTCAGGATTATACGTGTATTTTCCTAAAGATCACTGCATCCAACAAATCTTTTAGAGCAACAGAAAAACATCTTACAGCACTGAAGGTGGATAAAATATTTAGCATATTTGCTCTCTGGCACGTTAAGTGTCTACTAAATATAAACTGTTATTATGTAAATAAATACAGGGTCCAGCAGAAGCAACATTCTTTTTTTATGAGCTGGTACTCTATACCAAATCTTCTTTTTACAAAATCATAAGCATGTAATTCTGTAACATAATATTTTAACTGCTTTAAAAAGGGTGCTACTTCTGCTGGACCTGTGTAATACCTTTTCTTCTTCTGTCACTTGGGCACTTGGGTTTGGGTTTCTTGAAGGAAAATAAATGATATAAACCACAATTGACTTTAAAATCTTGATTACAAGAAAAATTGGGGTGTCTAATTCCTTTTCTTATAGAAAAAAATTCCAAAACAGAGATATGCCATTGGGACACTGAGTGAGGAAGAGGATAGCTGATCTGCAGCTAGAGATGTGAGGCAAAGGTAAACCCATGTCTGAGATTAGGCAAGGTGGCTCCAGGGAGTAAGAAAGAACTCCACATGGGTAGGGGGAGAGCAAGATTAGATTTAAATCTGAGAGTTCTCAAGAACAGTCAACCCAAAGGGAATGATCTCTTCCTTAGGGCAGAGCTGACAAAATAGCAACAAGGAGGGTTTGCTCTGGAGCTGCTGGGTATTGGGGGAGGGGATGGCGTGTGAGAGTACACCTGAGACAGCCCTTATATACTTTTTACACATTCATTAAAATAAAATGATTAATTCAGAACACTAATATTATAATTGACATTTACACATCTGAAGTCTGTAACAGGGTCTGTTGTCCTCTTGATTGCTACTTACCAGCCTTGACTCTCTTTTGCATCTTCAACAAGGTACATGCAAATGCGTTTTTGTTTTGTTGCAGATATTACACATGGTATACGGAATTAGGGTGGTACCTGTTTCTCCAATAATTTCAGTGTATTGCGGTCAGTAATTCAAGACCTATTGACTTCTGCTCCCAATCCTGCCTCATGATCTCTTCTTCCTCCTGGCTCCACAGCTCTTTTTACAGAAGTCTCAGCTCTCTTCTCTTCTTCTTCCCTCCTTGCAAAACCACCAGAATGCCATGAAAAGAATCATAACCATCTTTTCCTTTCTTCTTCCTTTAACTTTTCCAAGACTTCTTTGTACAACCTTGCTCCTTCTGTGCTGACTTCCCTTCCTTTTTCTAGTTTGAATCCTGAGTCCCCACCATTTTCAATAATCCCCAACACAATGAACAAATAAAATTCACAAATGACTCATAATTCACAAATGAAAATTCTGTAGTCACCAAATACTTGCATGAAAGATTTCCAGTCAAGATGGCAGAGTAGCTAAGGCTGTGTTTGCCTCCTCTCATGACCACATCGAAATTACAGGAGAACTATAGAACAATCATCCTTGAAAAGTGTCTGAAGTCTAGCTGAACAGAAGCCCTAACAGCTAAAAACATTTTTAAAAGTCAACTTAAGATATGGAACAGGCTGGCTCCACACATGTCTATGATCATTATAAACTAGAGGGATATTTTGGCTACAGAGGTCCTCTTGGAGGAGCAAGGGTTCCTGGCCCCAGGCCACATTCCTCAGCCCAGGCTTCCAGTGCCAGGAAGAGAAGTCTCCATAACTTCTGGCTGTAAAGACCAGCAGAGATTGTAGCTAAGTGAGATGAGGGAAGCTGAGGTCCCAGGCATCCTCATAATGGGCTTGCACTTGGACTTATTCATGGATGGACTCACATGCTCTGATCTCCAGTGCTAGGGCAACAGTTAGAAATGCTGGAGGGGTATACAGAGAGGAACTGAGTTCTCTCACTTTGGGGTGAAGACTGGAGGGGCAGCTTTCTCCCAGACAGGGAAGCTGGTGAAAGCCATTGTTTTTCTGTTGATCCCTCTACACTCCCTGTATGCAGACACAAGCAGATGCCACATCTGAGTCTCCATCAACCTTGCTGACACCTTTCATTTTTCCCACCATGGTGATTCCCTAGGACCCTGCCCCACCCAACTGTGGGCAGACCCAAGCTGCTTCTAGGGGTTTTTCCAAACAAACAAACAAACAAAAACAAAAAACCAAACAAACAACAAACAAAACAATGCTGGGGACTTCCCTAAAATCTCTCAAAGGTTCATGAAACCCAACCAAACAGCATCTTGCTTTGGTGTGTCCTGTACCTCATGCTGAGCAGCCCTCAAACCCATCAGTTGACCTCAATTTGTGTTTTGGCCTCCTAAGGCAC
Source organism: Lyroderma lyra (assembly GCA_004026885.1). Classification (NCBI taxonomy): domain Eukaryota; kingdom Metazoa; phylum Chordata; class Mammalia; order Chiroptera; family Megadermatidae; genus Lyroderma; species Lyroderma lyra. Next base: position 65,332 of record PVJL010001081.1, on the reverse strand, counting down.
CTCTAAGCCCAGCAGAGGTAGCAGCCACATGGAGATTTCTTTGTGGCTCACTACAGATGGCCTCAGACAGGGCATAGGTGGAGGCTGAACTTGGAGGCTCTGAGGCTAACACACCCAGTGGCCAGCTTCAGATCAAGCTATAGCATCACTTGGCTACCTCCAAGAAAGATACACCCCAAGGGCAAACTGGGCAGGCACCAGAGCCCTACTAAAGTGAACCCTGCTCTGTAGGGTCAGTTTCCTCACAACAATTCCACCACTGTAGTCACAGCCAGTCCTTACAAACAATCAGTCTGAGGGTCAATCCTTCCCATTGATGTGCAAACAGCAACCAAGACCCACACAAGTAATATCACACCTGGAGTACCTGGCTCAGGTGACCAGGAAGACTGTGTCACTGGGCCCTACTCTACATAAGGACACTCTACGAAGACCCCGGGACATAGTAGCCCTACCTAATACATAAAAACAAACACTGGAAGGCAGCCAAAGTAGGGATACAAAGAAATATGTCCCAAGTAAAAGAATAGAACAAAGCTCCAGAATAAGAAGTAAACAAAATAGAAACGAGCAATCTATCAAATGCAGAGTTCCAAACACTGGTTATAAGTATACTCAATGAACTCAGGGAGAACTTCAACAAAAAGACAGGAAACATAAAAATGGAGATAAAAAAACAGTAAGAAATGAAGAATACAATAACTGAAATGAAGAATACATTAGAGGGAATCAACAGTAGATTACATGAAACAGAGGATCAAATCAATGATGTAGAAGATAACAGAAAACACCAATCAGAACAGCAAAAAGAAAAAAGAATCCAGAAGAATGAGGATAGTTTAAGTCACCTCTGGGACAAAATCCAGTATATCATAGGGGTACCAGAAGGAGAAGAGAGGGAGCAAAGGATTGAGAACCCATCTAAATAAATAATAATGGAAAACTTCCTTAACCTGGTGAAGGAAATAGACATACAAGCCCAGGAAACACAGAGAGTCCCAAACAAGATGAACTCAAAAAGGCCCACACCAAGACCCATCATAATTAAAAATGCCAAAGATTAAAGACAAAGAAAGAACCTTAAAAGCAGCAAGAGAAAAGCAATTAGTTACATACAAGGGAATCCCATAAGACTATCAGCTAATTTCTTAACAGAAACTTTGCAGGCCAGAAGGGATTGGCAAAAAACATTCAAAGTGATGAAAAGCAAGCACCTACAACCAGCAATACTTTACCCAGCAAAGCTATCATTTAGAATTAAAAGACAGATAAAGAGCTTCCCAGACAAGAAAAAGCTGAAGGAGTTTATCAATACCAAACCAATATTATAAGAAATGTTAGAGGGACTTCTTTAAAATGAAAAAAAGTAAAAGATATGAATAATAAAATGGCAATAACTACATATCTATCAACAATTACTTTCTCTATAAATAAATTAAGTGCTCCAATCAAGAGACATAGGGTGACTGAATGGATAAAAACACAAAATTCTTACATATGCTTACAAGAGACTCCTGTCAGAAATGAAAGACACACATAGACTGAAAAGTAAAGGAATGGAAAAAAGTATTTAATGAAAATAGAAACAAACAAACAAAAAGTCCTGTGAAACTGGTAGCAATACTTATACCAGATAAAACAGACTTTAAAACAAAGGCTATAACAAGAGGCAAATGAGGACCCAGTAATCCCACTTCTGGGTATTTATCCAAAGAAACCCAATACATGATTTTAAGGGGACAAATGCATCCATATGTTCATTACAGCATTGTTTACAATGGTCAAGATATGGAAACAGCCTGGGTGTCCATCAATGGATGAATAAATAAAGAGGAGGTAGTACATTATATACAATGGAATATTGCTCGCTTATGGATGGGAAGGGGTATTTGCTATCAGCAGTGGCATAGATGGACCTGGAAGGTATTGTGTTGGGTGAAGTACATCAAAGAAAGACAGATGCAATATGGTTTTGCTTATATGTAGAATCTAAACAACAAAATAGAAAAATAAACAAAACAGAAACAAATTCAAAGACACAAAGGACATCATGGGAGATTACATTTTTTAAATGAACAGAAAGTCAAATCCCAAGTGGCCATATTATTGACTATATTCCCTATGCTTGATTTTACATCCCCATAACCATTTTGTAACTAGCAATTTGTACTCTTAATCTCTTCACCTTCTCATCCTGCCCCTAACTCCATCTATCACTCTGATAAATCTAGTACCCATGTGACATCATACACCATTATTACAATATTATTAACTATATTTTTATGCTATACCCTACATGCTCATGATTACTGTAACAATCATATTAATGGGCTTAGATTTTATTTTTAAATAATGGAGAATTATGAGAGTATTTTAGGCAGAAAATTTAACATGCTCATGCTTGCATTTTACAAGCATCTGTGTGGGGCCAAATCTCAGACAGAGTTAGTGAAGAGGTGGTAGTACAGTTAAAGAGAGGTGTTGCAGTCAAAATAGTGGGCAAACAGGTGACAGTGCGAGAGATATTCAAGAAACAGTATTTACCAAAAAATATCTGGGCAGATGGTGGGGGAGGAATGGGGGTGATGCTCAGGTTTCTTGCTTAGGATATTGGAAGAATTGAATTGTCAATAATTATTAAGTAAAAGAGAGCCATCAGGGGGAGGAGATTTTGGAAAAAACACAGTGAGTGAGTTCGAATTTGGATGTACAGATATGTGAGGAATATCCCCTTGCTGCCTCACAGCCTCACTCTGCAAGTGGTTTATGCATCAATGATGGGTGTAGGCAAGATCCAGAGATGACCTAGACTACAGCCTTGCTACTTCAAATGTGGTCCATGAACCCAGAACAGGCATCACTGAGGATCTTGTCAGACATGCAAAATCTCAGTTTCAACCTCAGTCCCACTGAAACCAAACGTGCATTTTATATTCTCCCTCCCTGATCCAGGAAGTGAAGGCATCTGCACTCAAAGAGAGTAACGTGGTCTCCACCACCACATCTGCTATTTCTATTTTTCTATTTTTCTTAGGTTGATCTTCTCATTTTTCATACTTCCTTTTCTATTTTCTACTTCCATATTTTCTTTTGTTCTACTCTTTGAGAAATTCTTTGCATTTATCTTTTACAATTTAAATTGATTTTAAAAACCTTACATTACTTTTAATTTCAAAAACCCTCAGATAAAAATCTCTCTCTGGTTCTTGTTTCATGGTTGTAACATCTTCTATTACTCTAAAAATATTACACTTGCTTTTTGAAGTTTTCTTCTGTTTACTGCATGGTTAGTTTTTTTCTCCTGTTTACTTGTTTATTCTTTCTATTCCATGTTTGAAGCTTTCCTCAAATACCTATTGATCCTATTTGTTCATTTAAATTTAAGAATAAGACACTAAAGATTGGATGATAAGCTCTGTGTGCATGGATGGTGTTTGTAACTGGCAGGTTTTATCATGGGGTAACTTAATGGCTAGCAGGCAATTTCCTTGGGGAACCCTAAATGTCAATTTTTAAAATTATTTTTACTTTTCAATTACAGTTGACATCCAGTATTATTGTATATTAGTTGTACATGAACAGCACAGTGATTAGACATTTATATAATTTATGAAGTGATCTCCTGATTAGTCTAGTACCCACCTGGCACTATGGTACTCAGTACAATATTATTGACTATATTCCCTAGGCTGTACTTTAAAAAATGGGCCAAGAACCTAAATAGACATTTCTCTGAAGAGGACATACAGATGGCAAACAGACACATGAAAAGATGTTCAATATCACTAATCATCAGAGAAATGCAAATTAAAACCACAGTGAGGTACCACCTCACTCCTATCAGATTAGCTATCACCAATAAGTCATATGGATTTATGGGAAAAAAGGAAACCTTTGTGGACTGTTGGAATTGTGAATTGGTGCAGCCACTATGGAAAACAGTTTGGAGGTTCCTCAAAAAATTAAAAATAAAATTACCTTATGACCTAGCAATTCCACTTCTGGGTATTTATCTGAAGGGACCTAAAACACTAATTCAAAAAGATACACGCACCCTTATGTTCATGCAGCATTATTTACAAAAACCAAGATGCAGAAGGAACCTAAGTGCCCATCAACAGACAAATGGATAAAGAAGAGGTGATCCACATATACAATGGAGTATTACTCTGCTATAAAAAAGAATGAAATCTTACCATTTGTGACAATACAGATGGACCTAGATAGTATTATGCTAAGTGAAATAAGTCAGACAGAGAAAGGCAAATACAAAATGTCCGTTTTTGAAGGTATTTTCCCCTTTGGGGACATTCATTTTCTTCAGAAAAAAAAAAAAAAAAGAAAACCCTTCAGTTTCCTACCTGAATGAGGTAGTTTTTGGAAATCTTACTGCTAGTGTGCAGACTTTATTTAGCCCCTAGTTTGCCATCTTCTCTCCAAATTTTTGGAGAACATCTCAGTACTACATTATTATAAGTCCTATAACTATTCCTTTATATACCACAGTTTCTTTTTCATTCCTACTAGCTTCATTTAAACTCCATTGTTTCAGTCTTAATAAGCACTTATGGCAGACATATGGCATCCTCAACAATGAGAGAAATCCAAAAGAAGTACAGGTCATGACCTTCTCGGTTGCAATAAAAACATCTGTACAAATGTAGACAGCTGTAATAAGGCAACAAAGCTGTTATAAAAATGGGTGCGACGACGTGGGACAAAATATTTACCAATGTGCTACTAGAAAAACTGCATGTATTAAACTGATAAAGAGATCTTTAACCCAGTCTGGGCAGACTTGAGCACGGTAGCTCTGTAAGTCCCGGTGGGTCATTTTGGACCAAGGTGATTGGGTAAAGGTGGGGGCATTGATTAAAGGCCTTAGGTAGCAGGGTGAAGATTTTGATTGAATCTTTTTGATTTACTAGGGAACGGCTCTGTCTCCTAAGTGAAGCAACCTGCATGTGACCCTGCTGGTAGGCCAGTTCAACTCATCCGGAGAGCCGGAGTCCTGAGAACAAAGAGGGAAGGATGAAATGCAGAGATGTTTGGGGGGAAGAATAGCAAGATTCTCATACCTGGTGTTCTAGCCCCCATCTCATTTTACAGCTTCAGTTTGGCTGTTGTGTTTTAGTCCCTTTTCATTTTCCTGTCAATTTAAAACATGACACTGTAGGATTAATCTCTGCTTTTAGTCTCTAAGGAAAACAGGTGTGAATATAATAATCTCTTTTAACCTTTATGATACTTAAGTCACTGTCTTTTTTAGGGACATAACGTTGCTTAAATGGTATATTTATATATACCAGTTTTGTGATTTTTCAATAAAAGTCCTGGGCAATGCAGTATTGCTCCAATTGTCTATTCATTTCCCATGAAGCATTACATAAAATAATTATGGAAATTCAAGTACATTTAAAACTATTCATTTGCTCATTTCATGGGAAATGCATTACCTCCTAGGAAATCACCACAACCACTACTGAGATGAAATTATCTTTGTGAATGCAATGTGGTCTTAATTCGGGTAACATAATCCAGGCATTTGTTCTCCATGCTCATTAGTACAGCGACTGCAATTATCCTTGAGTATAATGAAAACGAGTTATGAGTTAATCATTACCATCTGAATAATCAGGTTTGGCAGAGATTTTCCTGAGAAGGTAGATCATTACACAATATTGATAGTTTGAAGATCTTTTCTGCTTTTTGCAGATTTTTGCCTAATGTACAATTATCTCTACATAATCCAAGAGAATACAATAAAAAATTTCATATCCAGAGGAAGAAATGTAATAGAGGAATAGGGCTTCAAATGAGGGCCACAGGGGCACTGATGGCACATTTTACACACACACAGGCACACACTATCTACATATCTACTCAAGTTCTAGAAAACACAAAGTATGCACTGCAGGTCTTGAGTCATTGTGAGACAGGGCCTGGCTAGGGATGGGGTACACAGCCGAGGAAACATAACTTGCTAGGATTAATGGCTCCAAAAGCCAGTGAGGAAATGCAGACAGCTCACTCTATCTCCAACAGCTCTTGTCACCAGGTTTCAGCACTGCCACTAGATTAATCCAAGCTTGAGTTCCACAAAGGTGTAAAGCAGTGAGGTGGAGGTCATCTTTGGTAAGAACCATGGGTTAACCCTCCTGACATCTCTTTCTGAGATAACCTAGAAAGAACAAAATCCATTTTCTACTTGGTGACTCTTAAAATTCCCTGAACAAGGCAATGAAATGAGGCACCATTCCTACTATAATGAAAGGAAAATGCCAATTGTACTAACACTACAAGGTGAGTGACTGTAGTAGTGTAGGTGGTAAACAATTACAACTTATATTGGATTTGATCTTTTGGAAGGGGAGGAATGCATTTTTTTATGACGATGTGTTCTGTGTTTGACAAAAAGAACTGAGGTGAACATGTCACTAAGGTGAAGGAAGCAAGAGGAGTTTAGGACACTTGGCACACAGCAGAACTCTTCCTCTTAGATTTCTAATTGGAAAGATACAAATAGCAGCAGTACTCAGAAGCATATTTATCTTGCGATGAGAGACTTCGCTTCATCGATGTGATTTATGATAGAGGAGTGTTTTAACAAGGCTGATGCTTTACAAAGGGCTTTCATTCCCAAGGGATTTGTTAATTGAAGTGCCACATAGGTCTGCAGGAAGATATAAGGTGTTGTCATCAAGAGGAAGAAGAAGGATGAGATAACCTCACCTCTCAGCTTTTTCAGTGCCATTACTCTAAAATCTATAAAAACCAAGGCCTTTGTCCCTTTGTAAGATTTTCTTAAATAGTGCGGTGGGCTATATTTGTTACTAAAGTACTGCTAAATGAGGTTTGTCAACAATTTCTGGACTATGTTTAGAGCAAGTATAAACAATCTCCTAGGAGTTATACATAATGCTAGTGTTAAATACTTTTCCTGTAACATCTAATGTGCAATTCTTGTTCAGGTTGGCTGACAGAATTAATCCAAGAAGTCATAAAAGCCCATAATAACTCTGCTATAATAGTCAGCATACACATATTCAAGTCAGGTTAATTGGACAATTATATATTAGGTTTTACCATTGTCTTATTGTAGAACAGTCTCTGCTTCCAGTTTTGCTATGTTTAATATCTTCATTCCTATAACTATTTGTCATTTTGACTTATCATGAAGGCAGATACCCTTTTGAGTCTTATTTTTACCATCTTTTTACTTTCAACCTACCTACATCATGTTATTTGAAGTTTCTTCTAAATAGAATGTAATTAAATCATGTTATTTACTTTGTCAATCTCTGTATTTTAATTAGTGTATTTTGACCAATCATATTTAAGATAATTATTGATATGATAGAGCTTGTGTGCCATTTAATCATTTGTTTTCTGTTTGTTTCCTCTGCCTCTCATTCCTCGGTATCCTTTTCCTTTCCTTCCTATAGGTTATTTGAACAATTTTAGGATTCCACCTTATTTATAGTGATTTTGATATATTTCTTTGTATGTATATTTTTGCAGTGATTCCTCTGAGTATTAAAATACGCAATAGACTCTCAGTTAACCAGTACCAATGGGAATTGGTAGATGCCAGATAAATACAGTTCCTGTTTGCTTGAGTTACCATTAAAAATAAGCCTAATACTATACCCCATATCATACCATACCATAAGCTCTGTTTTGCCTTGATAGTAATAGTGGAATACAATAATTAAAAGCAAAATAGGACAAATAAAGACAAACTTAATGAAACACAGTTTTATTATAAAAACGGCTTTGCAAATGCAGTGTGCAATTTTAGTTAAATGGTAGTCAAATGTTTCAACTTAATGAATTTCACTAACAATTTTTTTAACTTTAAGTAACTTAATAAAAAACATATACACACTTAAAACTGTTACAGTAGGAGTAAAGAGTTTGCTGGTAGGTATCGCATCAGGATCATCACGATCTGATGATACAGCTAGGACAGGATCAGAAGAAGTGGGTGTGGATGGTTTTGGATCTACATCAGTAGATGATGCGGTACTGACCAACTTGCATGCAGCTTTCTTGAAAAATGAACGAACACCAGCTTGCTTTGATGCCCTACACCTCTCATGTAACCTCAGGTTTTATATGATGTGCAGCTGCATAACATGCTGAGAAGTGAAGAAGAATGGCTGTTCTGCAAAAGCTATTACAGTTTCAAATGCTGCAGTAGCTCTCTGCCAGGATACTTCTTACACTCACATGAATTATTATCATGCTCTTCCTCCTCTGCAGCATTTATTTTCCATAATTCACAACAGTCAATTATTTGTTGGTTGTTTTGAATTCCAGTTAACAGAGAGTCTACTGTACATATGGTATCAATATTTTACCATATTAAGTAAATAAAATCTCACTTCCATTTAGGTCACTTTACCATCCTCACTTTTAAATATTATTGTCTTGAGCATCAGATGATATTATAAGTTTTGTTTCAATCATCAAAGGTGATTTATAAAATTCATGAGCAGCATAGCTTATTGAATGTATCCATATTTCTACTCTCTCAATTGTTCTTCATTCCTGATGCTCCAAAATGCCTTCCTTTATCATTTCATTTTTGTTTTGAAAAACTTCTATTAGCTATTCTTTATGGGTAGGCTTGCTAACAACAAATACTTTTTTGCTTCATTTGAGAATATCATTATTTCCCTTTCATTCCTGAATGATAGTGTGGACAAATATAAAATTTTCAGTTAATAGTTCTTTTCTTTCAACACTTGAAAAATGCTGTGCCATCTACTTCTTTCTGGTCCTCATGGTTTTTGATGAAAAATCTGCTGTTATTTAAAATTGTGTTACCCTATAATAATGCATCACTTTTCTCTGGCTGCTTTTTAAATTATTTTCCTGTTTTTAGTTTTCACATGTTTAGTTTTCACATGTTTACTTATGATGAATGGATTCTCTTCAGTTTGGGGGTCACTCAATTTAATGAACCCACAGATTTATGTTTTTTGCTAAATTTGAGACGTGTTTATCCATTACTTCTTTACATGATCTTTTAGCTCTATTCTTTTTTCTGTACTTCTGAGTGTTGGCTCTTTTGTTATTGTCCTATATGTTACTGAAATTCATTTCTTCCCCTAGTCTTTCTTTTCTCTCTTATTCAGACTGGGTAAACTCTATTGAATTACTTTCAAGTTCATTGATTCTATCTTCTGTCATTTCTACTCTACTATTGGACCCATCCAGTGAGATTTTTATTCCAATCATTGCCTTTTTGAGTTATATAACTGCCATTATTTTTTTAAATGGGACAGAATGGAATAACATTGTAATTTTTAACTTTTATTTTAAAAAACTTATTTTGTTAACTATTTCTTGCTGAGTCTTTCTATTTTTTACTTCATAAGAATTTACAGAGATGCAAAAATCTTTTAAAAAAATACTAACAAATCACATACAATAATACATTAAAAAGATTATATATCACCATCGAATGGGGTTCGCTCCAAGGGAGCAAGAGTGGTTCAACATATGCAAATGGATGAATGTGATACACCACATAAACAAAAGATAAAAATCATGAGCATATCAATAGATGCAGAAAAAGCTTCCGAAAAGATACAACATCTATTCCAGTTACAATTAAAACACTTAATAAAATGGGTATAGAAAGAAAGTATAACAAAGTCCATATGCAACAAACCCTCAGCTAATATCATACTTAATGGTGAAAAACTGAAAGCTATTCCTCTTAAGATCAGGACAAGGAGTCCCTTCTCATGACTCTTATTTAACATAATAATAGTATTGGAAGTCCTAGCCAGAACAATCAGGCAAGAGAAAGAAATAAAAGGCATTCAAATTGGAAATGGAGAAGTCACAATGTCATTTTTTGCAGATAACATGATTCTCTATATAGAAAACTCTAAAGAATCCACCAAAAAACTATTAAAAACAATCAACCAATGCAGTAAAGTTGAAGGATACAAAAGTCAATGCACAATAAATCACTGCATTCCTATATACTAACAATAAAATTTCAGAAAAAATCTTCTGCAACAAAAAGAATAAAATATCTAGGAATAAACTTAACGAAGGATGTGAACAACCTATATACTGAAAATTGTATGACATTATTAAAATAAATTGAAGAAAATACAAAGAAATGGAAAGATATTCATGGATTGAAAGAAATAACATAGGGTAAAATGGTTACATTACACAAATAATACACAGATTTAATGCAACCCCCATCAAAATTTCAATGGCATTTTTAAAAGAAATAGAACAAAAAATTACCAGATTTGTATAGAATGACAAAAGACCCCAAGTAGCCACATTAATCCTGAGGAAAAAGATCAAGGCTGGAGGCATCACGCTCCCCAACTATTAATGTAATTTATATTACAAAGCGACAATAATCAAAACAGCATGATATTGGCAGAAAAACAGACACTCAGACCAATGGAATAGAATTCACAACCCAGAAATAAACCCACATAGATGTGAGCAGATAATTTTCACAGAAGAACCAAAAACATACAATGGAGAAAGAAAGCCTCTTCAATAAATAGTGCTGGGAAAACTGGAAAGCCACATGCAAAATAATGAAACTAGATTGTTATCTGTCACCCTATACCAAAATTAACTCAAAATGGATCAAAGGCCTAAACATAAGATCTGAAACAATAAATTGCATAAAGGAAACCATAGGTACTAATCTTATGGACCTTGGATTCAGAGAGGATTTTATGAATTTGACCTCAAAGGCAAAAGCAGTAAGAGCAAAAATAAATGAATGGGAGTACATCAAACTACAAAGCTTCTGCACAGGAAAACAAACAATCAACAAAACAAAGAGGCAACCAACCAAATGGGACAAGATATTTACAAACAATGCCTCCAATAAGGGGCTATAATCTAAAATATATAAAGAACTCATAAAACTGTACAACAATAAAACAAACAATCCAATTAAAATATGGGCAAAAGACCTGAAAAGACATCTCTCCCAAGAGGACAACAAACAGCCAACAGATATACAAAACAATGCTTATCTTCACTAGCTACTAGGGAAATGCAAATCAAAACCACAATGAGATCCCACCTCACACCTGTGAGAATGGCTGTTATCAACAAGACAAGGAATAACAAGTGCTGGAGAGGGTGTGGAGAAAAGGAACTCTGGTACACTGCTGGTGGGAGTGCAAATTGGTACAGCCACTGTGGAAGGCAGTGTGGAGGTTCCTCAGAAAATTGGGAATGGAGTTATCATATGACCCAGCAATCCCCCTTCTGGGTATCTATCCCAAAAATCTGAAAACATCTATCCATAAAGATATATGTAGCATTATTCACAGTGACCAAGACATGGAAACAACCAAAGCATTCTTCCATAAATATTTGGAAAAAGAAGATGTGGTACATATACATGACAGAACATTACTCATCCATAAAAAGATGGAATACTGCCATTTGTAACAACATGGATGGATCTGAGACCATCGTGCTAAGCAAAATAGAGAGAAAAAGTCGAGAACCATATTTCATTCATATGTAGGATATAAAACTGAAAGCAACAAAAGAACAAGACAAAGAAAAAAACTCAAACCCAGACAACAGTTTAGTAGTTACGAAAGGGTAAGCCGGGAGAGGGTTGGTAGAAGGGGGAAAGGGGGTCAAATAAATGGTGATGGAAGGAGAACTCTGGGTGGTGAACACACAATGCAATATACACAATGCACTAGATGATGCATTATGAAAATGTGCGCTTGAAACCTATATAATTTTATTAACCAATGCACCCCAATACATTGAATAAAATTTTTAAGAGAACTTATAATTGCCTATTGAGGAATTTTTAAAACAGCTGCTTTTAAATCCTTGTCAGATAATCCCAACATCTGATTCATCAAGTTGTGATTTTCTTGCTGCTTGGTATGACAGGTGACTTTTTATTATATCCTGGATATTTTGTCTATTGTGTTAGGAGACTTTGGGTCCTATTTTAGTCTTTTATTTTATAGGGTAGGCAGTCACTCTGTTTGCATTTAGCATACTTGTTCAGGTCTACATTTTGGTCTGTGTTTCCAGTGACAGTTTTTCAGAGCTTTTGCAATGTTATTTTGATCTGCTTGGTTTATCTGGTGATGCTAGTGCTCCCAATTGGTCCTCGATGGTGCTACTTTAGGGGAAGTTTTCCCTAGGCCAGGTTACCTGTGCCTCCTGGTGGGGGAAGGAAGCCACCTACCTGCTCATGGTGATGAAAGGGCTCCTGCAGGCATTTTTGTGGTGGAATCAGTCTTGCTGGTGCCCTTGGCCTGCCCAGTCCCTCTCAGCAAGAGAGGCATCTCAGACCCGGCAGGGAAGTAGGCTTCCCTGCATGCTTGTCAGTGGGGATTCCCATACACTGCCCTTGCCAGTGGTGTCACTCACCTGATTTTGTGAGCAGGACTCCATCCAGTTCCATCCAGGGTAGAAATGTGCCCTTCTGGGCTCCTTCGTGTTGCTAGCTTGGGGGTCTGAACACACCAAGCTGCGTTACCTTCTTCTGTTGGGCTGGAGGTCATTGGATGTCCTGCAGCTATGTTCCTGCTCTAGTCTTGCGAGTACTTAGCTGGTTTAGTTTCCTCTTCCCACCTTTCAGAGTTCTCTTCCTGTGGCTTCTTGCATTATTTCATAACCATGCTTATCCAGAATTATTATACTTATCGGGGAGGAACAAGGAGAAATGAGTCTGCCAGCTTCTCCAGATAAGAAGTCAAAATACAGTATGTTTAAAAATTTCTATCTGTACAAGTTCCCCAAAAGTGGAAAGCACAAACCCTATCCTAGAATAGTTTTAAAATCATGTGTTTCCAACATAAGTAAATCCCACCATTCCTTTAGAGCAGCAGTTCTCAACCTTCCTAATGCCGTGACCCTTTAATACAGTTCCTCATGTTGTGGTGACCCCCATAAAATTATTTTCGTTGCTACTTCATAACTGTAATTTTGCTAGTTATGAATCGTAATGTAAATATCTGATATGCAGGATGTATTTTCATTGTTACAAATTGAACATAATTAAAGCATAGTGATTAATCACAAAAACAATATGTAATTATATATTGTGAAATATTGATTTCTAATTACAAATAAATGAAATTTGTCTTGAAGCATGGTGCAGCTGCTTTTAACAGAGTAGCTGCTTTCAACACAGCAGCTGCTTTCTACATAGTAGCTGCTCTCTACACATGTGTGACTGGTCCGCATAAATACATTATGGGGCCAACCCAAAGGAGCCACGACCCACAGGTTGAGAACTGCTGCTTTAGAGGAAGTTGCAATAACACAAATTAAATAGCTCTCAGGAGAGTGACTTAATGACATTGTTTAAGCTCCACAGTGTGATGACCTTTGATGCAGCTTTTACATCAATCCAGCACAATGACTATATTCACTCATTGAATAAATATTTATTGAGCACTTACTATGTGCCAGGTACTGTGCCAGGTACTCTTGTAGTCACTGGGAAGGTAGTAATGAAAAAAAAAAAATCGCTACCCTCCTGGAAGTTTACATTATGTGAAATATGGAATATTTTTCACTTAAAACCAGTTCAAATCATAGCAACTATGCAGTGTACTGTCTACTCATCCATATCATGAGTTCTCAAATAGTCCACTCAGCTTGTATCTACTACACAAGGAATATCACATTCCACCAGGTATTTCCAATCGTGTGTGTGTGTGTAAAATGTAACTGTATTTGTGTAAGGAACAAGCTAAGTGAGAAAATAACTATTTTAGTAAAAATGATATTCATGCTAGATTAAATTTAGAAGGCTGAAATCTGTTAAATGTTCATGTGTTTAGCCGAACATGCAAATCTGATTGCAAATATACAGGTATGCTTTTGAGCTTTTCAGTTTTCCTAAAACAAATCATGGCTCAGGGAAGATCTTCTTGGGAAGGTCACTTTTTTAACAGAAGCTGATGAATGAAAATTGAATGAGAAAGAAGATGAAGATGATCTTGGCTGATGGGGTTTGAATTTGGGAGATCGGACGAGAAGCAGTACCATAAAGAGAAATACTGAAGTTAGTCGTGAATGGAAATGATTTTAGAATGGAGTATGACTGTTTTCAAATCTGTTAAATTTGACGTGACAGGAAGACATTCAAGTTAAAAATGTCCCAGAATGAAAATGATAGACTAGAGGGCTTAGGAAAAATATCACATCTGGAATCAGCTGGAGGTCATGGGCCAAGACGCAGAAGTTGCGGGAAAGGGTGAGATCTCTGAGAAGAAAGGCTTGAACAATGAAGGGTAGAGAGACCTGAAGACTGAATCCAGAAATGGCTAAGAGTTCACCTCCAAATCTCTTGCTCTCCTCTCTCTGTTTTTACACTCTTTAGGTTGTGATCTCATCTGATTATAGGGCCAACTTGGCTAAATAAACATGTTCTCTATTTACACTCCTATAATTTAAATCTGCCCTGATATGAATAGATATAAACATGCAAACAAAATAAAATATAGAGCAAATGTTTGAAGTAAACAATGAAACCACAGTATGTACAAGCAAAGAAATAAAAATAACCTAGGGCTATAAAGAGGAGTTCTAGGGGACAAATAACTTCCTATCTTCTAGTTTTTGGGGAATTATACCTAGATTCATATTTGTACAAAAAAATAAGATTTTGGAAGCTTTAGGAATCAAGTATGGCATACTTGAGGGAGAGCTGTAAGTCTTGGATGTAGCTGAAAATAAGATTCAGGACGTGTATTTACCTAAGGTAAATATAAAACAAATTCATTTGAGAACTTGGGGAGAAAGAAGCCAAAAAAATTTCTTTCAACATGTTCATAGTTACTGAACAAATAAATTTTAAAAAGAATAAACTCACAAATAAAGACAAAAATAGCACTGTAGTTTGGGTCATGGTTGCATAACATTTTGAAAAGCACAAGTGTCTTAGTGTAAGACATTCTTAGAAGTCCTAAAGAAAGAAACAGACACAAAGAGGCTAGGAAAATAAAGTTTTAGTAGTAAAGTGAAGAAATGATAAGAGAAGGAAAAAGGTACAGACAGGGTGACTGATGTAAACTAAAACTGAAGAACACATTAAGAATTCTTATTGCCTTTTAATAAAGCATGCAAAGGGACATTCCCAAAGGAAATATTATAGGCATAACAAGACTTCTTGGTGAGTATGATGGAGAAAGAACAGACTGGATTGGAAGTGGATCAAAAAATGTATGTTAAGAAGTTGGTATCATAGTTGTTTTTGTATGCAACATACTTTGACATTAGAAGTTGAAAGCTGACTTGAAAAATTATATAATGAGTTCAATGACAGGCTATGAAAAATCTGCTGAGACAATATGACCCTCACTCAACTTCAAAGTCCAAAGCTATTAGTAAGTAATTTTATAGCTGGTAGCCTAAAATAGTCACAGTTCCAAGTTCAAGTCTAAATTATGAAAAGTTAAACTTTTAAAACACATAAACTCTGGAAAACACACTTTAACTACTTTGCCTATTACACATGGGCTTAAAATTGGATCCTTATTGTGTTATTCTGGTTTATTTGGGAACCTGTTGATTCTAAATTTTGATTTTAAATTATAAAGTTACCACAACAAAAAGCACATTCAGAGCTACTTTAGTTTGGATGCAGACACAATGGCTGGCCTGCAGGCTGCGTCCCTCAGTACGTGCTCATGGTTGGCTGACAGAGTAGTTCCTTCTTCATTCTGTACTGCTGTGGCTAAAATTAACAATTTCCCCATCCACAGCTTCATTTCTCTACCCTCAAAAGTCCAATTTAATAACTTCTTACCCAAACTAGGCTGACATTGGAGCAAAAGATAGACGGTGATTTTTGTTAAGGAATCCTACCTACCACCCTTAGTTTTTCTTTTAATTTCTGGGGAGTTCCTTAACCTTCCAATTTTCAGCTATTCATTTTGTCTCTTTGAAAGGCTCTGTCTTGGGAGTGGGAGCAAGCTGGTTGGTAGGTAGAGGTATTTTCTCACCTTTTAAAGCATAGAGCAGTGCCCACTGTGCAGGTCTGATTTAACAGCCAGCACACACTGTTCAGGGTCCTCTGTAGAGTCAGCTGACCCCTCTGTTAACAGGGTGACTCACGCCCTCCCTTCTGTCCTTTGGCTTTGTTGCCTACTACTATATAAATGCTGGATCACTATGTTGTACACCTAAAATTAATAAAATGCATGTAAAATATACTTTAATTTTAAAAAATAATAAAACAGTATGATGGCCATGGAGGCCAAAGGAAGAAACTGCATCAAGAAAGAGTGTTGACTTATTGAGAAGGTAGGGAAGATGAGGACCGAAAACCACAGGTACAGAGGTCCTTGATCATGATAGCAAATGCTTTGGTAGTTTGACCAAGGTCAAAGTTATACTGGAGCAGTGGAAGAGTTAGACAAGAGATGCACAAGTGGAGATAAGTTATAGATAACTTCTCTAAGGGATCTGGCTATGAAAGGGAACAGATAAAAAAAATGATCCAGGGAGGTTTATACTAGTTGTCATTGTTATTTTTAACCTGGAAGGGATTTGAACATAGTATATGCCAGGAATGAGTGAGATGGTGAGTTTGAACATTTAAGAGGGAAAAGAAACAATAATGTAAGTTTCCTGAGAAGGTGAGAGGACATTGATCCAAAACAAGTTCATAAAAACCTACATAAGACCCCCTCATAAAAGATTACAAAGCCCCTGCACTTTCTCCCATGAAGATTACCCATCTCTTCTTCAAAATCATTTTCTAATATGATTCATTTTGTTTGTATTAACTTATTTGATTATGACCTATTCATTATTTTGGGGTCCAAAAAAAATCTACTAAAAACACAAGGTAGGTTAATAAATAACTTAATTATTTGGCAAGCCATTTAAAAGAGCATAAGTAATACAAATAGAAGAATGAAAAATTAGTTTAGTGTTAGAAATGGTATAGATTTAATTACATACAGTTTTTTTTAAAAGAAGAGGCTATGTTTTCCAAAATACTAAAGAAATAATAAGTCCAAGTATAAAAAATTTCCATGGCAAATTTTATGCATATTTATCACCACTAACATATAGTAAGCATTCAATACTAAAATTTATAAGACTTGTAATAGAGATGCTTTTAAATACACACACAAAATGTAGTGATAGCTGATACATATATGCATTGGCCTAAAGCTGCCCCATACCCATATTTATCTATGGTTCTTCTGAAAAAAAAAATAGTGGTTGTTTTTGTGCGTGTGTGTAATAAAATGTACATGACATAAAATTTGTCATTTTAATTTTTAAGTATACAGTTCAGTGGCATTAAGTACATTTACACTGTTGGGCAACCATCACCACCATCCATCTCCAGAACTTCTTCACGATGCCAACCCGAAACTCCATAGCCATTAAACACTCACTCCCATTCCTGTTGCTATGGGAACCACCAGTCTACTTCCTGTTGCTATGAACTGCATTCTTGTATATACCTCATGTAAGTGGAATTACACAAAATTTGTCCTTTTGAGTCTGGCTTATTTCATTGAGCACAAAGTCTTCAAAGACGATCCAGGTTGTAGCGTGTGTCAGAATTTCCTTATGGTTAAACAATATTCCATTATAGGTGTACACCATATTTTGTTTAGCCAGTCCTCTGCTGATGAGCACTTTGATTTTTTCCACTTTTTGGCTATTGTGAATAATGTTACTATGAGCACTGGTGCACAAGTATCTGTTCAAGTTCCCACTTTCAATTCTTTGGGGTCATACCCAGACGTGGAATTGCTGGATCACATGGTAAGTTTATGTTTTTTGTTTCTTTAAGGAATCATGATCTATTTTCTACAGTGGCTGCACCATTTTACATTTCCACCACTAATGCACAGGGTTCTAACTTTTTGACATCAAATGACTGCTTTTTAGGAATAAAAATATGAATTAGAATTTTGTGATATAATTCCTGATGTTATTTCTCTTCATTTCTCCTCCGTTTGTCACTTGCTTTTATCACTGAAGCCAAAACTACAGGATCTCTGATACAAGACTTAGTCTGAGTAAAAAAAATCCTAATTCCAAGAAGTCTACTGAAAGGGAGAGGCAGAAAAGGTTAAAAATTATAAAAGTTAATTAACAGAACAGTCATAGAAATGGGGTCAGAGGAAAGTTTCCTTCCTAAAATCTTAATGCCATGCTGCATACCTTAGAATGTGATACAAATTCAACTTACAATAAGAAGCTGAGAAGAAAGGTAAAAGTAAGCTCTTAAAACAGCAAACTACAAGGAAGACAGGACAGTAAGTTCTGCCTTTCAGGCGGAGACAGAATTAAAGGTAACTACATATTCTGTGGCTTCCAGATTCAGAGGTAATCAAAAATTTAGAATTATATTTTCTGACATTTTCTTCTTCAGACTGTTATATAAGGTGAATGATGACAAAGTGGTTCAAAATGTTATGAAATTTGTTTAGATAAAATAAAGGAATGTTTAAAGGCTGAAATTAAGTAAAACAGTCAATATTTGAAACAGGCTAGAATTAGAATCATTATTTTAGAATTTGCAATAATCATCTAAAAAAGTAAAATGATAAGATTCATAAAGCAACTTCTTTAATTAACACAAAAATAGGCAAGTTCTCAGGTTCATTATCCTAACCCTGTTACAGCACCTTATAAAATATTCATGTAGACATTGAAATTCTAATGTTCCTCAATTTATACCATCTTATAAAAATAATATTTTACACATACATTTAACAATTTCATATGAAAATACGTTCACCTAAAGCATAACAATAATTTCCCTTTACAAAACAGTAATATAAATTTAACAAATTGGCAGTTTTTGTGATAAATTCAAATTTTATATTAACGATTAAGGCAATTTAGTTGAATTTCATTAAAATCAATTTAAAATAGAATTTCAGAATTACCATCTGGATATGAAGGAATACTGTGACCATCTTTCAGAGCTATTTTAAAGTTATTCACATAGGACTTTGATTAGTTTAGCTACTACATGCACGTTGAGACTATTTCCAAGTAGACGATAACGCTGTCTCACTGTTACATTCTCAGGAAATCCTAGAAAAGAGAGAGAACAATTTATAAGACAATCACTTATAATAATAACTTCCAGAGACAAAAGGATATAACCTTCAGTAAGAGCATAGTGGTCATTTCCATAAATAAGTCCCTAAGGTCCCCATGAAGTTCAATTAACAAATGGAAATTTGGAGCCAAAAATATTCTACGACAGTACACTGTCTACACAATGTGATATTATCATATCATATTATGTGCAGTGCACACATGTATACACATAACATCCACAGAACTCACAGAAATCTGTCTATTAGAGTATGTTAGGAAAAGCAGGGGTTACCATTATTTCAATTGCTCTATTTAGTAACAGATATATAAAGATATAAGTCACCCTGTAATGTGTACAATTCAGAGGTTTTTAGAATAGTCTCAGCGTTTTGCACATATCTCCACTATTTATTACAGAACATTTTCATCACCTCAAATAAACAAACAAAAATCCTAGTCCACTGCTAATACCATACTCAGTGGTGAAAGCTGAAAATTTTCCTCTAAGATCAAGAGCAAGACAAGGATGCCCATTTTCACCACTTTTATGTAACACATTATAGGACTGGAAGTCCTAGCCAGAGTAAGTAGGAAAGAAAAAGAAGGGGGTTCCCTGGTGGTATAGTGGCTAGGCTTTGGCACTCTCAACGCCATGGCCTGGGTTTGATTCCCAGCCAGGGAAACACCCCCCCCCCCCCCCCCAAAAAAAAAGAAAAAGAAATAAAAGTACAACGATCACTGTTTGTAGGTTACATGACACTATATACAAAAACCCTAAACGACTCAAGCAAAACACTGTTAGAACTAGTAAATAAACTCAGTAAAGCTGCAGATACAAAATCAATATACAAAAATCTGTGTTGTTTCTATATACTAATAATGAACTATCAGAAAGAGATTTAGAAAACAATCCCATTTACAAAGGCATCGAAAAGAATAAAATATCTAGGAATAAATTTAACCAGGGAGTGACACACCTGTACTGTACATTGTAAACTATGAGACACTGATGAAAGAAACTGAAGAAGACACAAATAGATGTAAAATAGTCTGTGCTCATGGGTTGGAAGAATGAATATTGTTAAATTATCTGTATTACATAAAACAATCTATAGATTCAATGTAATATCTAACAAAATTCCAATGGCCATTTTCACAGAAATAGAACATACAATCCTAACGTTTACTTGGAACCACAAAAGACCCCAAATAGCAAAAACAATCTTGAGAAATCACAACAGCGAAAGAGGCATCTTACTCTCTGATTTCAAACTATATTACAAAGACATAGTAATCAAAACAGGATCTGTATTGGCATAAAACAGACTCACTGCTCAATAGAACAGCAGAGAGCACCCAGTAACAAACCCATGAATATATGGTCAATTAATTTACAGTAAAGGAGGCAATATAAAATGAGGAAAGGGCAGTTTCTTTAATTCATGGTGTTAAAAAAAAATGGACAGCCACATGCAAAAGAATGAAACTAAAGTACTATCTTACATCATGCATAAAAATTAACTCAAAATGAATTAAAGACTTGAACATAAGACCCGAAACATAAAACTCCTGGAAGAAAACATAGGTCAAGCTTCCTGACGTAGATCTTGAGGATGAATTTTGTACCTGACTCTCTTCAAAAGCAAAGAAAATAGAAGCAAAAATAAACAAGTAGGACTACATCAAACTAAAAAGCTACTGTACAGCAAAGGAAATAATCAATAAAGTGAAAAGACAACCTACTGAATGGGAAAAAAATATTTGCACCTACTGAATGGGAAAAATATATTTGCAAATCAGGTATCTGATTAAAGGATTAACATTCAAAATACATAAAGAACTCATATAACTCAATAGGAAAACCAACAAACAAACAATTAAATTTAAAAATTGGCAGAGGATCTGAATAAACACTTTTCCAAAGAAAACATATAGATGGTCATTAGGCTCATGGAAAGATGCTCAACATCACTAATTATCAGGGAAATGCAAATCAAAGTCACAACAAGATATCACCTCACACCTATTAGAATGGCTATTACAAAAAAAAGAAGAAATAACAAGTGTTGGTAAGGACGTGGAGCAAGGAAATCCTTGTGTACTGTTGATGGGAATGCAAATTGGTTCAGTAAGGTTCCTCACAAAATTAAAAAATCAAACTACTATATAATCCAGTAATTTCACTTCTGAGTATTTATCCAATAAACACAAAACACTAGTAGAAAAGATGTATGAATGTACATGTTCACTGTAGCATTATTTATAGTAACTACAACATGAAAACAACCTAAGTGTTCACTGATGGATGAATGGATAAAGAAAATGTGGTATACAAGTGAGTGCATGTGCGCAGGCACGTGGGCGTGGACACACACACACACACGGACACACACACACACACGGACACACACACACACACACACACACACACACACACACACACACTGGAATATTAGTCAGCCATAAAAAGAATGAAATTTTGCCACATGCAACAACATGGATAGAAAGTGAAGGCATTATGCTAAGTGAAGTAAGTCAAACAGAGAAAGATCAATACTGTATAATCTTACTTATATGTGGAATCTAAAAAACAAAACAAGCAAACAACAACAGGCTCACAAATACAGAGAACAGATTGGTGGGGGGTGAAATGGGTGAAGGATTAAAAAGGTACAAAATTTCAGCTATAAAATAAATAAATCATGGAGTTCTTATGTATAGTATGGTGACTACAGTTAATAAGACTCCATTCCATATTTAAAAGTTGCTAAGAAAGTAAACCTTAAAAGTCCTCATCACAAGAAAAAAAAAAGAAAATTTTATAACTATGTACAGTGACAGATATTAACTAGACTTACTGTGATCATTTCACAATGCATGAAAATATCTAATTATATGCTACACATCTGAAACTGACACAATATTATATGTCAATTATATCTCAATTTTAAAAAAGCCAGTACCCATTAGCAGTCATTCACTATTTCCCCTTTCTGCCTCTCAACCAATAACCTACTTTCTGTTTCTATGGATTTGCCAGTTCTGAACATTTTATATAAATCAGAGTGACCCAACCTTTTGGCTTCTCTGGGCCACACTGGAAGTAGAACTGTCTTAGGTCACACGTAAAATACACTCACACTAATGACAGCTTATGAGCTAATAAAAGGTTCATGCATAATTTTCATAATGTTTTAAGAAAGTTTATGAATTTGTGTTGGGCTGCATTCAAAGCCATCCTGAACCACATGGGTGAGCAACAGGTTGAACTAGCTTGATATAAATGAAACCATGTAATATACTGCTTTTGTTTCTGGCACTTTAACCTAGCATAATATTGTCAAGATTCGCTGATGTTACAGCATGTACCAATACTTCATTCCTCTTTATGACCAGATAAGTTTCTATTGTATGAATATACCATATTTTACTTATCCATTCATGCATTGATAGAAGTTTGGGTTGTTTCTACTTTTTGATTATGAATAATGCTGTTATGATTATGCATGAGTTTTTATGGAGACATTTGTTTTCAATTACCTTGGATATACAAGTAGGGGTGAAATTGTTGGGCCATACAGGAACTTTATGTCTGACATGTGAGGAACTGCCAGACTCTTTTCCAAAGCAGCTAGACCATTTAATACTCCCATCAGAAGTATATAAGGATCTGATTTCTCTACACCTTTGTGAATAGTTATTGTCTGTCTTTTTGTGAAGTGATATCTATTGTGCTTTTAATTTACATTTCCCTCATAACTAATGACGTTGAACATCTTTCCATGTGCTTACTGGCCACTTGTCTATCTTCCTTGGAGAAATGGCTATTCAAAACCTTTGCCCATTATAAATTAGATCATTTTCCTTTTTATTGTTGAGTTGTAAGAGTTCTTTATATATTCTGGGTAGAAGTTCCTCACAATTGTTTTTAATATTCTAATTCCACAAAGTGACTTTCTCATGGTGGACTATTTGCTACATTCTTTGTCCAAACAAAATGGGCCACAGATAACTACATTTTCTGGAACAAAGCTTGTAAGTATCAATGTAAAAGATTGTGCCTCAGTGCACACTCTAATGTTAGTTACAATAGTATAATTTCACATTCAGTGTTGTTTGGCATAGCAATTACATAAAGGAAAAGAAAATTAGTTAATCAAATGAAGGGAATAACTGAAGAGCATCAAGAACAGCAAAATTTCATATACTTGTCAGGACCACAAGGCTGAGTTCATTATGATAAAGTTGCTTCATCAACACTTTACATTATACTTACTACAATAAAATAACAGTGATTACCATAATAAAACTGTATTTGCAATTGAGCATGATCATAAAATTTCTATTATAAAGATAATATGTCTTAGTCAAGCATAGTCAGTCATCTTGAAAGTTAATTCAAAGCAGCCAGAGGTACAAATACATACCCACAAGCAGACTTTTAGATTATCGCAGGAATGCTCTTTTGCAATATTCAGATTACATCGCAGGGGAAGAAAGGTTTGAAAACAAAAAATATTTGTAAAACATATATATTTGTAAACATTATGTAAACTAATTTATGAAAAAAATTACCTAACTTTAAAAAAGGTGACTTTTTAAAAGCTTAGAAACATTAAAAATAATAATAACCCTCAAAAACGAAGAAACATGGAATTAACAAGGTCAAGATAGCAGCTTTCATTTAGTAAGTATAGGTTAGTGTTCCCATCTTCCAAAGCCCGCCATCTCACAAATATGCCACTAGTCACAGAGGAAACCAGGACAAAATGGACAGAAAAATCAATGCAAATCCATCACTGCCAGTAGACAGGCAGCTCAAATGATGGCTATTTTGGACCCAGAGTCAATAATGTCAAAATCAGACATGAAGGACGGTTCTATCAGTGCTGCTCAGAGTGACATTAGGGCAAGCCTGACTACACAAATACATCATGTGTTTTAAAAGAAGGTTAAGCAATGAAAAAGTCTTGCCTATATATATTATACATATACTTTCAGAGAGCTTTGAAAAATTCTGTTTTACTCATCTAAAAATTTTAAATAATGAGAAAAATAATTTATGAAGGCTACAAAAGCAAGTAAATGTTCATGATTTAAAAAATAGAAGCTGACACTTAAATTTTACATTATGTCAGATAGAGTGTAAACATTTTACATATACTAACTTACTTAACTGTCACGATAACTACAAATTTGGTGCTGCAGTGATCCCCATTTTATAGATGTATAAACTAAGCCAGAGAGTGGTTAAGGTAGGGTGAGGATTCAAACTCGGCCCATCTGACTCTGGGGTCCACACTAAGTTTCAGTATTACCAAAATGATGACTCCTATTTGACAAACACTCAAATAAAACTTAGGAATTAGTTGTTATTAGATAGTAACTCTCCCTTTCCCCTTTGGTACTATGGAAAGTACCTTTGGTCATTCTAAAAAGGAAAAGAAAACTGATCAGGAAAGCAGATTGAGGATTAAATTCTTGAGTTTAACTCTCAGCTTTTCATTTGTTTTATGTTCTCACTCTGTGACATAAACCAAGGCAAGGAAAGTCTGTGTTTTTCTTAAATAACACTCCCCAGGATATTTGTGACTGAATGAGATCACCAAGAAAAAGGCAGAGAGTACAAAATAAACCTGGTTGCTGTGACTACTCAGAGAATCAATTACCAAGAGGGCAGTCAAATTATACTGGCTGTTTTGTTTCCAACATACAAAAGGATGTGTTTTAAAACTTCATCTGTAAATCCATTATTTAGAATTTAAAACATGATTTAGCTCATTATGTGCTTCAAGAATAGGACTCTATCACTCACTACAGCAACATTAGCTTTAGCAAAGTTTGGTTTTTCTGCATTCAAACTCCAACCAGAGATATCAAAAATACATTTCCTCCTTGTATAGCCCTGGAAGCATGTTAAGGAGATCTGTCTTTCCCCTTCCCATGAGCCAGTACTGGAAACACACCCACTCCAGCCCAATACACTCATGGTATCCACATGGGGGGGAGAGAGCACAGGAGCCCCGAAGTGGCATCAGGAAGTGGGTGGAGCTGCTCTGAGAAGCAAAGGCCATGTGTCCCATCTCTTAATAGCAACAACTCTGGACCTCCTGGACCGCAAAGAGTTAGGACTTGGTCTTTCCTACTCCACAACTGTATCTTCATTTTTATTCTTTAGATTCCCTACTTCAGATCCCCTAACCTTTCGTCAGTTCTGGCATCTATGCTCCTGAGTGACCCTTTCTTTCCATTAGGAAAGTTCCTTCCTAGACCACTGCGCCACCTTCTCTTTTCCCCACTTAAACCTCGTTAGGGAAGGACAAAGGAACATAACTGAGAATGCATCTTGGAGGCGAATCAACCCCACACACAAAAACAATAAATAAATTTCTCAAATGCCTTTTAATTTCTTCATAAAAAAAGACAATTTGAGGCATTCTTTCACACGATCTAGTGTTGGGTTATTAGACGAGGACCTCTGGCAGCAAGAAAATAAGCTGGAGAAAG
This sequence comes from Lyroderma lyra, assembly GCA_004026885.1. Taxonomy (NCBI): domain Eukaryota; kingdom Metazoa; phylum Chordata; class Mammalia; order Chiroptera; family Megadermatidae; genus Lyroderma; species Lyroderma lyra. Next base: position 39,745 of record PVJL010001081.1, on the reverse strand, counting down.
AGATGCTGTGAACATGTGTCCACGGGGAGAGATGAGAAATTGCTGATTTGGGCCTCTGTCCCTGAAAACCAGTTGGGACCATTACCGGATACAGGGAGGGGGAGAACCGAGTCTGAAAGGAATGAACTGGGGCAGGTTACAGACAGAAGTAGAAAGAGGAGGGAAGGAAAATGTAAAAAACTACACAATGGGGAAAGGAAAAAGGTTTCTTACATCCATCTGACTAAGGATTTCTTCATAAAACACATATGAGTCCCTAATGACTTCTGGGGCCTTTAAGAAATGAAAGCTGAGGTCTGCATCCCACATACCGAACTCTGGAGGAAATCCAAGGAGATTTGCTACTTCTTTAGGAGTAAAATACCGAAGTTTAAGCATTAACAATTTGGTTATCTTTTCTTCTTCGGACAAACTGGTGAGGGATTTGTAGATATTCTCAATCTGTAAGAAAACATCCAAGATAACTGATAAAGTAGAATGCAACTCAACTTGTTAAGATAAAAATCCTCTATTGTGAGACAGTTTAAAAACAATACAATATATAGTCTGCTATAATACAACGCAGCAAAATGCATGGGGCAAAAATGTCTCTGCAGTAAACTGCATCATTGGCTCATCCATGGAAATGTAAACCTTGAACAAAAGCTTAATGTTGAACAGATCAAGATACATGACAGGATACTATCTGTCATTTCTGATCCCTCAAAAACTAAACCATATATATATAAACAATAAATGATAACATAAAAGAAATATAGTGAAAGATACAAGAAATAAACTTGGTAAGTGAAGTCAGTTTTACAATACTAGCAAGTAGATTATTAAAACGTTTACTGTTTATGATCGATGTCATCAAATTAGTTTCTTAAAATGACAAAAAATATTTAGTAAACATGATTTGTCAAATACAGATCTTCATTTGCATCTGATAGGATTTTTACTATGGTTAAATTTTATTAATAGTAAAAGTTTAAATGAGTAAAAAAGATAATGTAACTTCACTTTACACTTATTTGAAAGTATAAAACTTGCAATATATCAAGCTTACATTCAACCACGACACCATGGAAAGTTTATAGCTGAAGTAGTAATAAAAAGTCTTGCTAAAACATTTATTTCTTTTCCTAAAAAGTATGTGCTTCAAAGGAAGCCTCCATTATTCAGATTCCTGCAATAATTTTAGAGAAAGTAACTGTTGTACACGGCATGTCAATTAAATCTTTATGAAAAAAAAGTTAAGAATAAAAAGAAAATAAAAACATAGAACATTCTTTGTACATAAGCTTATATGTAACAAGTAGAAAATAGTTTACAGTAAACAATTATTAGACATGAATATAAATATGAATAATATACATACATTAATTCCCAATGGAATATGTTAAATTATTTTAACATTCTCAAATTTTAAGTATTAAAAATAACTTTATTTAAAATTATTTTAAAATAATTTAGTTCTAAAGCATGCACAGTACCTGCACATCCTCTGCAGTCTGTAACACAGATCCTGTCCCTTCTATGTACCTTCCGTAACTGAAAAGTTAACATGAATATTATACAGTATCTAATATAGTTAATACTAAATTTCTTAAATATTTCTTTAATAAATTAATCAACCCACATAATTATAGCCTTCAGAAATAGTCTAGATAATATCATATAAATATGCTTTTGTAACTGAAAAGTTATTGGGTGAAAAACACAAGATCATTCTGTTTCAACTTCTCAGACACTAGACATGGTATAGTTTTTGAGTTGTGTAAATACTATTTTGAATTATGTATTATCAATTCTCATTTCTTTGTCATCTTATTAATGGTCATTACTAGTAAATATTCACTTATTACAACTTAATATCCAAATACTAGTCAATATTTCCATCCTTGCCATATTAAACAAAATAATATGTAGAAAAAAATAAATTGCTACTCTTTCTTGTAATGGCAGGACTTCTTCACATGAACATGAACCCTACTGTCCAGTACTCAATGACAAACATGAGCCCACTGAGTGTGCATCTGCCAATGACTGTGACACAGTGTGTTTTATTCTTTTCATGCAACAATGATAACATTGTATAAAAAATTGTATTGGAAGTATAAAATGCTACCGAAATGCAAGGCAGTAGTAATATTTCTTCCCCTCAGATTATTGCCTGCTGGCTGTTCAAAATATTAGCATTATTTTTTTTCCTAATAGATCAATTTAAAATATAAAGTAAAGAAAGTCAAACCAGGGAAAGTATTTTTTTCTCATATTGTATATGTGAGTATATACATACCTATATATGTATGTTTATAGTATCTATACGAAAGCAGACTTTTACAGTAAGGCTTCTTTTATACTATCTTGATAATTATAAAAGAATTTCAAGGTTGCTTTTTATTACAAAATTGATGTCTTGTTTTATTAGAAGCCTGGCAAGAACTATTGGACTACAGCTGAGTGAAGTCTTTTAAGGTAATGGGAAGCAATAAACCCGTGTCCCTGGAAGTACAAGGGCAAAGTATGATAAAATCAGGATGAGTCTGGTGTGAGTGTATCAGGGACAGTGTCTTTTGCAAGACAGCTAGATGGTAGGTTAAAGAGGCTTGGAGTTTCAGATTATACAAACACCTCTCAAAAGAGGATGAGTGGCATTAGCAAAGCAGAGTCAGGGAGTTTTACAAAATTTTCTGGAAAGAGCCAATTTTCCCCTTCTTTCTAGGTTTTAAAAAATTGATGAAAAGTAGATTAAAGAAATCACCCAAACATAATCAGTAGAAGAAATTATGACATACATATACACCTTGAGAATAGAAAAATTCTTTATGTACTCACCTGCAATAATACCCAGTTTATATTGTGCAAGAAAAAAGGGCACGTAATAATGGATAATGTATGTCACCACTCGCTTAGAGAATGGGGTACAAATATAACATGTATATTTAAACAGACCTGCACACACACCACCTCTGGAGAATGTAACAGAAACTGACATCACTGGTCGCCTGTAGAGAGGGAAACTGAATGGCCAAAAGACAGAACTGGAAGGGGGTCCTATATCTTAGTACCTTTTGCATTTTGAACCATCAGAATATATGACTTATTTAAAAAGCTGAATAAAATTTAAATGTGTTCTAACATGTACCAGGTGAATCAATTTTGTATCTTGATATTAAAATTTAATTTCTTCTTATACATTGATCATGAGAGTGGATATCAATTTCTGAGGTCTGATGTGCCATAAAAAGAAAGGTGCTAAAAAAATACGTCATTCACCATATATAGAAACCATGCTTCCATCACACGTAATTAAGTCTCTGTGAAGGTCACCAAATAAAGGGTGTTCTATGAGCACTTTTGTGGGTTGTGCACATAATACTCTGCCAAAAAGAATGTTCGCTCATGCATTCTATTTGAACAAGAAAGTAGGCAATCAAGGGTGAAATAAATCATTCTAGCAGTTAACATTTTATAAAATGCTCCTTGTTTTGAGAAGAACTAAAAGAAACAATAGGTATAAAAACCTGGTTACTTTGGACATACCACAAATAGAGTCTATAAAACCTACCCTTTTGTAAAGCACATGGACCTTCTGCAAGTGGGCTTAACAATGTCTAACAAAAGAGCATATCGTAGCAATAACTTTGGTAGTAAAAAGTACTGATTAATGTCAATGTCATCTTCAAGAAAATCTTTTAGCATCTGCACAGAGAGATTGCTGTCCTGTTGATGTTTCCGGGCAATTTCTTCCGCAGTTTCAAGCTTATAAAGAATGGCTTCTTTTCCAGAACATTGTCTGCTGCTATCAAAGCAAACATTTGGTTCAATTTTCCTTCCTTCAATTTTATTTCCTGCACCTACTGCGTGTTTCTGTGGGTGTTCAGATTCAATTTTTGGGAATTCCATCAGTACCTGGCATTAAGTAAAAATATACAAACTGTCAAAAGCTTTTGAAAGTAAAAGACAAATTAATAACACCCAGTCAACATTATGCAATGTTGTCATCTCTTTAGCCTTTATAAAATTGTCATCAAAAAGATAAAAACTGTAGTTTACTTGTATTTATACAAACTATTACAAGTTATTCATCACATATCTATAGTGTCATCTGTATTTACTAATAACATTTAACAATATAATAGGAAGTATGTTGAATATACGTTGAACATCATATTTGGAAAAAAGTTTAGAAAGCAAAATTAACATTTCTAGAAAATGTGCTTTGGAATAAAGTTTGCCATACCTTTCATTAAAACAAAAACAAGAAACAGCTAGAACAGACCTATAACTTAAAGGAAAACTACTAATTAAAAAAAGAAAAGTAGCTTTCACCCTGAAAGGTTACTTCTACCCCTGAGTCCCACATAAAAAACCTATTCCTGCAAAGCATGTGACCATGTATGAAGTCCTATTTTGTAAAAAAATAAAAATAGTTCCAGGAATTTTTTTAATGATGACATCTTTTTAATATATTTTATATACTGCTTTAGGAATTGCCTATTATGGAAAGAAAGATGTATTGGCAGTGGCTATATTGTACAGGATTCAAACGACATTACTGAAGCCAATAGTAGGGCATGGCTTTTGAATTCTTTCCCATGATGCTTATGGAGGGTTTCAATGAACTACTGAAACTCTTCACGGAGTTTCAACTTCTGACGGAAGTATGTACAACCGCTTACATAATTAGAGATCCTATCTACAGCAACTGAGCATTTTATTCTAGTTTGTATTAATCATTACTGTATTTTCATTGATTAAGGTTAAACAGCATTGACTTCAAAAAAAAATGCAACCTATGTGCTAAAATACTCTTAAGCCATTTTTTAAAGACAGCATAAATGAATTTTATCAAAAGTAGTGAATGGATTATATTGGGGGGAAAATGACAGACACAAAAGTCAACAGTCAGGGGGTAAACTATAGGGGGAAAGGAGGATATACAGCACTAATGGTTAATTTTTTTACTTTAAACCTATTTTTTTTAATTATGAAAAAAAGGTTTTGTTTTTTGTTTTCTTTAAAGCAATAAAAGTGGCATCAGGAAAAGAAAAAAGCCTAGGGGATAGACCCAGGGCACGGTTCATACTGTAGGCTCAGTAAGACACATATAAACCTCCATAAAGTAGTTCTCAAAATCAATTAGCAGACTGAGGTATATTTACAACAGATAAGTAACAATGACAATAACAACAACAATACCTGACCAGGGGCTTGAAAAGGTAATGGCTCTGATTGAAGCTTTGCAATAAGGAAATACCGTAGCCTTGAATTTGGAATGCCAAGCTGCAAGTAAATCAGGGCGGTTAGTTACTACAGGAAATTAAAGAGATGTGTATCAACTGTTAGCACCTACTGAAGAAACTCATGCATATGTACATTTAGCTTATGCCAGGAAAAGTATTCCGTTACTGATTGGTGAAAAACACCTTGTGGCAAATTCTTCAACTTTTTAAAATTGCTGCTTTGTATCTATTTGAATAAAATAAAGACTGAATCTCATCAATCATATGTCTGTAAGTCACTTTCATTTTATATTGCCGAGGTAAGAAGCTATATAGACATTTTTACATTCATTACTGATCATATAGTAATCACAAAATGAATCAAACAGAGCTTATTCTTGGTTATCACCTCATTTTATTAAAAAAGTAGGATTCACTACAATTTAAAAGTTAAAAAGCAATAAATATGAAATAAACTTAAAGAGATCAGACATTTGCTAATTTTCACAGTTGTACATGTAATTTTTGAAATGGGTTTTCTTTTAATTTCAGGGCTAAGAACTATATAAAAGGCGAAAGCTATTAAGAGACTAACAAAGACAAAATAAAAAATAAAGTGATGCTTGTAGTAACAAAGATCTACAAAATACCTTATCATAACCAATTACTTCAATTTTTTACACATGAAATAGAAGCAATGTTTGGCTTTTTATGGTGTGCCTCCAAAAAAGTAATTATAATTTATCGTATTTCTATTTTGGATATTTTGAAGCATTACTAAACCAAAGCAAACCTACCTTGGAAATACCAAATGTCACATATTTTCAAAACATACTATCCTATACTTTCTGTGTGGAAAGAAAACTATATTCTCTATGAGTCTGAAGCTATATAAGGTATATTTTTCATAAAATATGTATAAATGAATCTATATGACTATACTACATTCTTTAGAAAGTAAGACCTATGTCCAAACTAATTTTAAGATTTACCTATAATAATATCCAAAATAGATCCAATCTTCTTAATGATTCAAATTCCCTTTGGGAAATTTTATATAAGAGTTTATAATTGTGGTACCTACAGAGGTTGGAGATAATAGGAATTCTTGGTACTGAAATCCACAATTTTCTATTGTTTGTATTAACAGGTCTCTGAAAAGACAAAAATAAAAGGAATGAAAAATTTTTTTCACCCTATTGCGAGAAATGGGGTTCTTATATAAAATACACATAAAACTTCATCTTAAATAAAAACTACCTGCACTCAAGTTGTTTAGAAAGACAATGATCCTTGAGAAATTACATTGCTCAAAAAAAGGCAGAGATAATTTCTATTATAAATAAGTAAAGCAGTCAGATGATTTATCCCAACTGGTGACAAAATCGCTAATCTCCTGATGATAAATTGCTAAGGGAGCTGACACCATCCGCAGCAAATCAGATGTGGAAACACTGTCAGAGACAGCGGCTGACCAAGAACTTGGATGTTTCCCTCCAGCTGGGGGACCATCTGAAAGCTCCTGACACAGGCTTTGCTTCTTCCACTGAACTGTAGGACAGAAAATGCCTGTGTACAGGATCCATTCTTACTGCAAACAGTCCTGCTTCTAAGGAATAGGAGCAATGCAGGCAAATAAACTGAGAAATATTCTTCTCATTAAAATGAGTGCTCATTCTGGAAAAATTCAAGCATATCAAAATGGAAGAGAAAGTGCTGAACCTGACTTTGTGATACATTATTAATTAGTTAAAATGAGATGAATGAATAAAATAAATAACATATAAAATGTTGGAATGGAAGTGTTTATTTTTAATATCTTTATTTCACAACAGTTCCTATTATAAAATATACTAAGATGACACAAGACAAATACATTTTTTTACCTTGTAGAAGATATTTCAAAACCTTTAACATTTTCTAAAAGAATATACTTCGGTAATTTTTGTAATCTAAAATGAAACAAAACAAGAACAAATGAGACAAACATCTCATTACTAAGAAGTAAGAAGTAAAGAAAATCCTTACAGGAAGTATGAGGTAAGTAATTTTCTGAACTCTCCCTTTTCATTAAAATAACTTCATAAGGAATGGAGACAACTTATATTTTTTCATTTTCTCCCATAAACATGGCACACCTGATAAAGCTAACATTTGAAATGTTAAGTTCCACTAAAGTTTATCTCAAAACCTGGGTTCACACAGAGCCTCTGAACTGCACAATTCAACAGGCTGTCACTTACACAGAGTGGTGATTCCAGGGTTAGCACACGTTTCCAGGCCACGGCAGTGGCATTCACTAACATAAGCTTCGTCTGCACTGATGCCCTGAGCAGAGGCATCAGAATCTAGCTATTAGGCTGTAATTCCCTGTCACTCATTGCAAAGGCAAATATTTGCAGTTATTTTATTAGTCATGGCAGAAGATAAACGACATGCACAGTATCTGTAGGCAACATGTATGAACTGCTCATCTCTATAAAGTGACCAACATCACTTCCTTTCCCAATCCAAAATTTTAAATTTAATGTAAGCTTGTATAGGAATCTAAGGTTTTACCTTGGAAGAATGTCTAGGATATATAAGAAGCTACTTGTCCTTGGATCAGTAACATCACCTTGAAGACCAATTCTAAAGGGACAGAGAAAGCACAGATAACTTTATGAAGAATCTTACATAAAGATATCAAATCACTTGAAAAGTCAAAATTGAGAAAATTCAAACCAGTTGGTCCTCACAAAAAAAACATGATCATCTTTGTTGCTACAGAGAACAAAATACGTTTATCCACTTAATTTAAAAGGAAAAAAAAAGGCTTGCCTATGTAATAATAATAAACACACTTAAAATTTATTTTTGCAAAATATGCCAAATAATTTACATGAGGCAAAGAACAACAAGAAGTCAATGAAGAATAAAATCAATTAGTAATTACCCAAAATCACTTGGATTAGGAAACACACACACACACACACACACACACACGCACACACACACTTGGCTGATGACACCTTCTGCTCCGCCCCGGATAAAGTTCAGATGAATGAGCTGGTTGGGTAGGGGGGCAATGGAGAGCTGTTGGCATTGATGACTAATCACCATCTAAGCATATCACAGTAGTGAGTAAGACTAAGACAATCTTGTCAGTGCAAACAGGAGAGACTTGAGCTGAAGGCTTGATTCTACAAGCAGGACCTGCAATGTCATTAGACTAATTAGGTCAAAACAGGTCATGTGAACAGTCAGTATTTGGACTAGCAATTAGATCTAACAAATAAGATTCAATATGATCAATTATCAGACAGAAAGGAAGACTTGGAAGGGCCTGAGGAGTGGAAAGAGAGGACCATGCTACTTATTAGCTTCATCGTCTTCAGTAAGTCACTTGATAACATTTGTCCGTTTCCTCCTACCTGACAGCAGGGCCAAAATCATCAGGGAACCTGAGGCTCAGATGGGACATAAAAGTGGCTTTGAACAGATTCCTCACAAATCTTGGGTTCTTCTTATTCTGGCCTTTCTCTTTCAGCTTTCCAAATGATGGTGGTACTACAGAATCAGTTACTGCTGCTACCAACATGAGATTATAATGAAGCTGAAAAATTCCTATCACCTAGTGACGCAGTGGCCATCACAATGTCACAGCACAACACATTCCTCACGTGTTTGTAGTCATGCTGATGTACAGACCTACTGCAATGTCAGTCGTATAAAAGTATAACACATACAATTACATATAGTACTATGCTTCATAATGATAATAATCGACTATGTTGGTTAAATATTGTTTTATGTATTTAGTATACTATAATTTTTATTGTTATTTTCGAGTACTTTCTACTTATAAAAAAATGTTTGCTGTAAAACAGTATGCCCTGTTACACCAGCAATAGGCTCATACATCTGCTTATAGCATCTCTTAATGGCATCATTTATTGTTGTTTGATTTAATTTCATGTTCTTTTACAAATTTAATGTAGCCTGAGTGCACAGCATGTATAAAGTCTACAGTCGTGTGCAGTGATGTCCCAGGCCTTCACCTTCACTCACCACTCACTCACCGACTCACCCCGAGCAGTGTCCAGTTCTGCACATCTATTCATGGTAAGTGCCCTATGCAGGTGTACCATTTTTTATCTTTTCTATTGTATGTTTACTGTATCTACCTTTTCTATGTTTAGATATGTTTAGACACACAAATACTTAATGATTGCATTACAACTGCCTACAATATGCAGTAGAGTAACATGCTGTACATGCTGGTGGTCTAAAAGCAACATGCTGTACCATATAGCCTGGGTGTGCAGTAGGCTACACCATCTAGGTTTGTGTAAATGTCATCTCTGATATTCACACAAGGACAAAACTGCCTAATCACACATTTCTCAGAACATATCCCCACTGTTAAGAAGCACATGATTGTATCTTAGATGCATAAAAAAGAGGTCCCAATATAGTTTCTGCATATCTACTACCAATCAAATTCCTCTGCTCATGTGGCAGTAATTCCCATTTCCTTCATGATTAGTGCTGGATTATAAATATGAGTAGATAAAAGGAATTATTTATGAAAAATTTAAAACTATGAAGATAGTTTTATGAAGATGGACTTGAAAGTGTCCATGCTCAAAACTACAGTATGGTTTGACTTAATGAGTCCTTCAAAATCACTCTTCCCAACAGAGAAATACTCCTTATACATACCTTGTGAATGGCTGACAGGGAGGGCTCATTAAAATCATATTGAAAGATAACCTGTCAAACTCTTGTAGGGTAACGCCCTAAAGAATGAACATTGGAAGAAAGAAAAGAATGTAAAAGCACGCATAAACTGGGAAAAAAGGAAAATGGTTACTAATTATAGTTAAATATGCCAGAAATTAGAACAATTAATAGTTTTATTTACAACACCTAAAAGTTTATGTAACAATACTTTTTAAACCAACTTCAGTTAAATTAACTTTTCAAAGCAATCTTGCGAAGAAAGTGGAGCAGTAAACTGAAGCTATGAAAAATGAAGTAACTTCCCCAAGTCCCAGGGCCAGCCAAAGCCCAAGTGGGACATTAATAGTGTCCTGGACCCTAAGCATTTCCTGCCTGTATGGTACCTAAAGCCTAACGCTCCTGTGTTGTCCAGAGTCAAACATGGAGAACTTTGTTTTATGATTAATGATTTCAGTCTAGAGTTTAGGAAATTTTTAAAACTCTCTATCAATAATATTTTTTATTTAGGAATATAAGACCAAATGGAACAAGGTCCCATTTTCAGATATCCACAATTATTATATTGTTTTACAGTTGTGTATAAGTCAAAGAAGTTGAAAAGATTATAGATCAGATTAATCAAATAATCCCTATTGAGCTAAGTAGCTAGAAAAAATATGCTATTTTCCTTCTGTTGTATACATCGGAAGATAAATATCCTATAAAGAAACGTGAGTCATGAGGCACTCTTAGTGTGTGCATTCTCATCTAAAAACTTAAAGAAAAGCCCAGATCAATCTTTCTGATTATGACATATTTCTAGGAAGTTCAAGTACACAAATAACACAAGAAAAGCTCTATTCTGAGTTCTGTAAAGAGTGAGTTTAGTCGGGGGACACGTAGACAAGTTGTCTCTACTGTATCGAAAGTTGGAATGGGCATGTCTTATCATTTTTATACCACAGGCTTTTAAGTAGTCTCAGATATACCTGTAAAATGAAATTGGGTCGGCTCCCAGCTCCCACGTTGTTCAAGTGTCAACTGCAATCTGACATTTTAGAGCTAATGGAAATCTATTCTTTTTCCATTACCTGCTCATGTAAGTTAATAAAAACATCTTTGCTTTCATAGAACATCAGATCAACTCAGTGTGGTAACAGAGTTTATCACATGTTCATGGACTGTTTTATTTGTCTCCTTATTTGCTTTATTCCTTTTTTTCTCAGAAGGCTTCCTGGCTGTTCTTATAATTAATTTTCATTTAAACTTTTGGAAGAACCATGTAGAATAGAAAACAACCAATTTTGACAATTTTAGTGAATTTATAGTAGATCTAAAGAAAAATAAAATTTGTACAATATTCAGTCATCCTATTTCATACCACACTAAGTTGCCATTTTTCAAATCTCTTTTGTTTCCATGTGGGTCATGCAGATTTCCTGCTAAGTTTACTTCTCAGTGTTTATAACTTTTGTGCTGCTACTGTAAGTAGAAACTTTCTTCCATTGGATTTCTTAACATGTTTTTGTTTGTATATAGTAAGCTACTGGTTGTCAGATTTTTGTAACCTGCCTCCTTTTTAAATGCACTAATAGTTCCTCACACTACTTTCTGCACAATGTGTTTTGTGTTTGTCAGGCATGTACAATTATTCTTCAGAATCCTCCTTAACATTTATATACTATTTCTCTTGCGTGAGTGTATTAGCTAATATCCACAACAATATGAAATAATAATAGCACCTTGTTTTATTCATTATTTTAATGAAATTGTTTTTAAAGTTTTATCATTTAGCATGTTACTGGATTTGGAAATATGTATGTATGTGTGCATGTATTTCAACACAAATATAAACACACACACACCTGTACACATATAAAGCCAGTAATTGACAAATGCATCTCGTGGTAGTATTCATTTGTTCTAATTTATTAAGAGAAACTAAAAACAATCAGAAAGTGCATTTTGTCAAATGTTTTCTAACATATAGTTTTGCTCTTTCCAATTATTAACAAGTTGAGTAATATTAACAGAATTTCTAAATACTAAACTACTTTTGCATTCCTAAAACAAAATCCATTTTAGTTAGGCTATATTATTCTTTTAATGTGCTTCTGATCTATTTGGTCATACTTTACTCAGAATCACTGAGTTTATATTCATAAGACAACAGTTTTCTTATTTTGTGGCATATAGTAGGTATTCAATAAAAACTTACTGAGTATTTCCTACCATTTCCTGCCCTATGAACTCTGATGTTATTTTATACACAAATACTCATGACAATCAAATTTTTCTTGAGGATTGTACAAATCATCATTATAAAGTAACTTTCTATGACTCTTAAATGCTTTTTGCCTTGAAGTCCATCTTGTCTAATATTAACTCTGAAACCCATTATCCTTCGTTGACATTTGCCTCATATTGGTCCATTTTTTAAGCACAATATGTTGTTCATTAAACAATGTTCATAAATTAATCAACCAGTGTTTCAGAGTCTCTACTATATGCCTGGCATTGTGCTAAGTCTGGGAATACAACAATGAACAAACCAGGCAAGGTTTCTATTTACCTAAAGTTTACATAGTAGTGACTAGTAATTTCCCATTTTCTACCTAGATAAATTACAGGTTTTTAGTTTACTTCTAGTGATCTTTATAACTGAGGTTAAAATCTACATCTGGTTAAAATCTACATCTGGTTTTTTTCAGACCTGACTAGAGGCAATTACAAGGTTCTGCCCTAGAGCGTAAAAGCTTCCCTGGGGAAGCTACCTTCTCCACTCCAGACCTGGCACAGAACCTGGTGCATCTCAACCTCTGAGAGCAGCTGCAATCCAGGTCACTGTTAAAGTAACTTAATGTACATCAGTGTTAAATACTTCCACTGAGTTCATCATGCGTCAAACTGTACCGTTGATTCTGACAGACTTGCTAAAATAAGAAGCATTTAATAAGTAAGAGCCAATGACTATGTCTCTTGTTTTCACTCCTGATTTTTTATTTATATATATAAATAGTATTCCATATGTATGTATGTATGTATGTGTGTGTATATATATGTGTGTGTATATATATATATACACACACATATATATACACACACACACACACACACACACACACACTCATATACTGTGCAGGAGTACTGCTTCAAAGTAAAGAATTAAGCAAAGTTTGTTATCATTACAGAACCAAGCATTTAGAATTCAAGCATATTCTTACATTTCAATCCTTTCTCTCAGAAGCCAAAATACTGATCTCTCTCTAAAGGTAGCAATTTTTAAAATGGGGAGGGGGGGGAGTGAAGGGACAAAAAATAGCACATTATCTTCTGAAATAATATAAAACATGAATTCCCTTGCTTCTGAACTTTTTCATTTATATACTATTTATCCTCCAATTAAGACAGTAGAAACCAGTATCTTGCAATGTTTTTCAATCATAGAATTTTCCTTTCTATGTATTTATTAAAACACTAAAAATAGCTACTCACTTCAATTGTCTTGGCCAGTAATGGGGTGTGAGGATAATTATACTTGTATACTTCATTAGCAACATTGTTTACATCAATGGCAGCCACCACTTGTGCAGGTATACAGCTTTCTGTAATGATAAATGGAATATTTTAAAATGTAGAAGTCTTTAACATTGATTTGCTCATTATAGAGAGAAGTCAAAATGACGGATTTCCTAGTACATTTCCTCACTTCCTTAGTTATCTAGTCAGAGCTCAGGTTATCAACTGAGGACAGGCCGATGGAGCCTGGCACCAAGTGAAATATTTATGTACTTCTGGTTCATCTCTCTAACAGCATTCCAATGCTAAAAATAAGATTTAAATGCTTCAGTCATTATCTCTTATATTTGCTTTCCTCCCTCCATTAAGACATACACTTATAAGTTAAATGAAAAGTTTTCCTAAGTTAAAACAAACCAAAAATAAGAAATACCATATATTTTCATGTATAAGATAATACTTTTGTTTGAAATTATTAGACAAAAAATTGGGGGTCATCTTATACACGGGAGTAACAACCAGTTAAGAGGGCCTCTTTATGTTGGGTTAGAAAAACAGGGGTTGTCTTGTACGTGGGAGCGACTTATGCATGGAAAAATACAGAATATTCTTAAAAGCCATACACATCACTTGGAACTTTATAAAATACCATTTGTTCCTTACCTTCTAATATTAATACAAAGTTGCTTCCCAATACCACTGAAAATGCTTTTAGGTAAGTTTTGGTTTCTTTCTTTTCAATCACAGCTTTATTGAGATATAACTCACGTACCACAAAATTCACCCATTTGGGGTTTAGGCAGCTTTTTAAATGAGATGAACAATTCATCGCTGTCCAAATGTAAAAAGTTCACAAATTAAAAATCTTGACCAACCAGGAAAGAATGTAAGAAGAGTCAGGGAAATAATTACAAAGGCATACCTTCACTGCTCTTCTGTCTTGAGGCTAAAGAGAAGCATTTTCAAAATGCTTTCAGACGCAGAAAATTCTGCCATAGTCTTACAAGCAGTCAAAATTTGAACTATGTAAGCATAGCTGCAATTACATTTTGCCAATTTCCACCCTCTTTGTACTTCTTCCCCAGAACACATACAAAACCAATTATGTGAATACCCTTTCCCAAATCAGGAAAAAATGTGAACAGTTTTAAAAATAAAAGCATTTGAGACTTAAGAAAAAAGTATCACAGAAAATATTACAGAAGTATAATACGTAGTAGCTCCAAATAGCTATTTCTTGAATAACTATTTGCTGTTAATAGTTAGCTCAGGTAGGGGAAAGGACGGGAGAAGCCAGGACTCTGCAACAGGCACCTGGAAGTAGAACCCCGATCACAGAAGACGGGGCAAGGTGGAAGGCTCACACACGTTTGGGAAACAATCAAAGCCATACAGAGGAGGAGGTGACGCCGAGAGAAAACAGGGCACGGGTGTTCCCAAATATATACTCAGAGTCTACTAGCTCCAAGGCACTTGGCTAGGACCATTTATCTCCTAGGTACCCTGCTGCCTGTATATGGGTCACTGGAAAAGTTGAGGTTCAGTTAGTATAGTATCATAGGTAGTAACATCATTAAGTACAATAAATAGTTACTTGCCTTAGTATAAAATAAATTTAAGTTATAAATGGTTTCTTTGCCAAAAGCATCAAGAAGGCTTTTAAACAAACAAAAAAATTAGTATATAAAGATCACTTTGCAAAGTAACAAACCAGTTATATTCAAATCAAATACTACATAAGTTACTACTAATCACTGTAAGAGATCAGAATGAAATAATTTCATTGAACTATTTCATTGTTTTGCTAAATAAGGTATGTTATACATTGTACCATGTAGCGTACTTGCATTTCCACTGTATATGCAGCAAAGTGGGACTGCCTGGAGTTGGTTAATATGGTTTTTCTCTATTTTCAGGCTGGCTGAAAATCCAATGATATGCTAGATCTGTACTATAATCAATAATTAATTTTATGTTCTTGTACTTGCCCGAATTTTATGTGCCTGAAAGACACAAAAACTGACAAAAAGCAATTACCAAATGACTGTTTCATGTGGTGACTGACCCAAGAACTGATGAACTGAAAATTATTTCTCAGGAAACAATAGATTTTTAAAGTCAATAAACAAGGGCACTGTTTGCATTGATTGATGCACATATTTTAGACTGTTATAAAATTAGGATCTACTGCACAACCTAAAAAGTTATTTCCATAATGGGAAACGGATATACTAAGATATGACTGACACTAATATAACTTGCCTTTTCAAAACAGAATTGTTTTGGGGTGTGAGTGTGTTTCTAAGGAAAATGTTCAAATTATAAATAATAATTTTAAAAAGCAAACCTGTCAATTCTGTCAAAATCTTAACTTGAACTCCAAATACAAGTTGTCTTGGTATCTCCCACTATACAATTTAAATCCATAGCTTACAAAAATCTTTGTTAAATTGCATAGACTTTTTTGAAAATGTTTAAATAGAAATATCAAAGTGAATGCAATCCAATACAATTTTGCCTAATACTCCATCACTTAAGTGATCCAGGATACTGTGTCACAAAGGAGAGAGCTGGGGAAAGGTGACCCATCAGGACATTTTGGTGGAAGTGGAAGGAGGGGACATGTTTTTAATATTTTGATCTATTACTTCATCTGGATTTTATTCATGATATTTGTTATTATACCAGATTTCATATCTATCACCAGGAAGCCTGGGTATAAAGGTGAGACACTCCAATTCGAGAAATGCAATATGAAAGATTTTAAAAGATTGTCAGATTGCAGGAAAGGCTAAGGGGTATCATGCTCCCATTTACATGAGGACTGAACTAAAAAGGGTAGATTTAGTTTAATCAAGAGAGACTCCTAGGTGAGATGTTAGAAATGACACTGAAAATACATGTACAATTCCTGCATTAAATATATTTCTTATTAAAGTAGGCAAGAATCACTTACACACACACATCATTTGAAAAGCAATAATGCTCCTTCTTTTTCTGATCACTCTTTCTGGAAAAGCTGTAGGGAAGAACCTCTGGTTGCTAACAGTGAAAAGGTACAAGTTCATATTCTACCTGCATTTTCTAATCAAACAAATCAAAAAGTTTAATTGTTCACGCACAGTTACTAAGGTGAGGGAAAATAAGTATTTTTTAAAAAGGTAAATATAGGATTAAACAACCCATTCTGAAATAAGGAAAGAAGTTTATTTTTTTCTTCTTTTCCTTCTTTATCATTTATTTTCTGATCCATATCTCATATAGGTGAGTAATTATTTGAATTAGCTCTGAGACATCTAATTGGGTATGTTAACACTGACATCTAGTTGTGAAATGGAAGTCCAGGTGAATACAACCAATGTCTATTACCTTTCATTTAAAGTGATAGCTTAATTAGAAATAAAAGTACTAAGCAAACCCAAACATGCAAAGATTCTAAATTCAAAATCATTGCCAAGTATTTTATCACTTAGCAAACTACATTTCTTGTTTCATTTTAAAGGTTCTTGCATTTCCAAAATCACAAGTAAATTAGTTCTGTGAATTAAATAAAATAAAAAATAACTTTGAAAAAATTTTAATCCTTAAAAGTTTAGCTAATAGTTAACCAAAACCAATTTACTTTGGGTTAAGAGAGACTTAGATCATTGTTACTGAGACCTGACTAAATACAAGAGCCTATCGATCAGAAAGTGGATGAAACTGTGTGAGGTCTATGTACAGACCACAATTAGGGAAATGAGATGGCAAATTAATGTTTTTTAAAAAGGCACACTGAGGAAGTTTACATGGAAAGAAAAATAAAGATGTTATGCCAGATAACATAAGAAGAGGAGGTAACGAATTTTGAGGAGGAACCTGAGAAAAGAAATTAAGGTACAAGAAATCTTTCCAGTCTCTAGACAAGTCCACTTAAAATGATGCTGGCATGACAAGGTAGCCAATACAGCTACTGCTCACTCTCCCTCCCTCCCTCTTTCATCACATCTGAGCCTTTCCTAGGCAGAAGAAAAGCGAAGAAAGCAATTCTGGCAGAGGCCACACAACCTTGCACAGACCTGCATTACCCTTAGTCCTGGGGATACAGGGAGCATCAGTTTCCAAGGACATAAACAGATCCTAAAAGAATGTTTCATTGTAAATATGGATAGTTGAAATTAGAGTTAACTTGAAGCTCTAGAACAGCATAGCACATCAAAACTTTCTGTGATGATGAAAACGTTCTGTATCTGTGGTGTTCAATAGCACAGCCACTAGCCACATGTGGTTACTGAGTGCTTAAAATATGACTAGTGCAACCGAAAAACTGAATTTTTAATTAAATTTTAATTAATTTACATTTAAATAGCTATATATAGCTAATGGCTACCATACTGAGCAGCACAGCTCAGTAATCGTTGGGATCGCTATCATCAGAAGTCTTGGATGGGTCACATCACATACAAGGGGTATCATGATGCCTATGGAGACAGAGAAATCCATGTTCAAATTCTGAATCTCATACTTATTAGTAATGTAGCCTTGGGAAACTTACTTATCCTCTCTCTCTAAGCCTTAATTCCCTCTCTAATGAAACTGACACATCAGCAGTTCCCACAAAGGGTTGCTTAAAAAAGTACATGGAATAAAATACATAAAACAGTATACAGTACACTTTAATAATTAAAATTCCCATTCACTGTCTGACATCTATCTGGAATATTATAGGTTAAATAGACAAAATAATGATTACTATAATATTCTTTTAATTGTTGTTATTCTTATAAAAGCTAGGAAATTACAACAGTGAAAAATTTTTAAGAGTTGTAATTGTTCATCAGGGTGATAATTTCAGGAAAAATATTTTTGAAAGATATTAGAGTGACATAAGAAGGGATCTTCTTCACAAATAGCAATAACTAAATGGTTCCAATCTCTACTATAAAGCACTAAGAGAAAATGGGCTAAAATTTAATCCCAAGAGATTAGCACTAATAAAAGGAAAAACTTTTCAGTCTTGCTATCAAATCCTGGCATGAAAGAGGAAAATAGGTATGGGAGAAATAGTTTTCAAAACAGGGAAGAATCTCTTTTTTCCACAATTATTTATTACTTGTTTTAATTGAAGAGGAAGACTGTTCAATTAAACAAAGTTGTAAAGATACTTTCTGTTCCTAATATTCCATATTTGACATAGGTCTTCGTCTTTTCTCCCTAATTCACTGGTTAGAAACTAGAGAAATGATAAGTGTGTCTATTGATTTGTGTTTTCTAGCTACTACATTTTAACAAATTATTAAGGGATAAAAATAGTAATAATTTTTTGTGAAAAGCAATAATTACATTGTGAAAAGCAATATAAAGTTTCTGTTTCCATATTCAGTGATGAGGCAGAGAAAAAGTAATTTGTAGATACCCAACTGCAAGAATACTGTATACTTGCTTATTTTTTCCTTCTAATTATAGGTACCTATTGGAGAGAAACTGCGATCACTTCACAGATAAAGCCAGATCTTAGTTGAAATACTGCCACATCTTTAATTCCCTTGTCCCTCTTCCCATTTCAAACCATCTAAGCAATATTCATCAGTCAGTCAAACTCAACACCAAACAAATGAGTACTTTAAAAAAAAAAAAAAACAACAACAAAAACGACAGTATAAACAGTGGATAGCAAACATCATCATCTTCATATTACAGACTTCAAAAAACTTCTCAATTTCTCATTAATGCCGTCTCTGAAGCAAATTTTACTTCATTCTGTGCTTTCTAGTCATACTATCTCTGCAGAAATTATTTGCCTAACCCAACATTTATTTCCTTCTTCTCTTCAATAATCAAACATCAAGTGTATTGACTGTGACAGTGCACCCAGGTGAAAGGATTATTACCCCATTCCCTCTGCAGCTAGAGGTGGCCGCAGGGCAAAGTTCTGATCAATGAGATATAAGCATAAGTACAGGAGACTTTGTGTTAACCGGAACTCAAGCAACTTGCACTCTCAAGCAACCAAAAAGAAAAATCTAAGAAATAATACTATATGTATCTGTCACAGGTGCCAGTTAACTGAGAGTAGACTTACATTTATCTGGCATCTACCAATCCCCATGGGTGCAGGTTAACTGAGAGTCTACTGTATATCACACTCTCAGGAAGTCTCTTAAAAAAGAAGAGGGTGATAGTTGCTTGTGTTTTCTGGTCTTCATACTAGTAGATTGGAAAATAAATGTAATGGCTGGAGTTCTAATCACCATGTTGGAATATGAAGAGGAAGCCCACGCCATAGTACTGGCAAAGCAAAGAAATGGGAGGAGCTGAGGTTCTGAATGATTTCACGGAGTCACCATAGCAGTCCTGGATTACTATAGTTATTTTTTGTGAGAAAGAAACAAACTTCTACTTTCTTTTAGTCACATTACTTTGGATATTTTTATTATTGACAGTTGAACCTAACCCTGACACATACCTTAGTAGTTTAGATGGCGTGTGCGTGTGTGTGTGTGTAATGAGAAGAGAATTTCAAGTTCATTTAGAGCAGATCTATTTAATTCAATGAACATTTATTGAGTATCATGTGCAAAATATTTTGTTAGACCACACAGGGGTGAATAACAAAGTTTATATTTATGGAAGTCAGGGGAGTTTTAAAAGTAAAACCACATTGTTTGCCCTAAGTACAAGATTCCTTCCCTTAATATGGAAAGTCATTTTCCCTCAAATTTTTCTTATGAAGTGAATTTCTACCAAGCAAATACTATTTTAGAAAACTTATAAAGGGAGATGGTCAGTGTTCAATGGACATGTTTGTTTATAAAATACATGTATCAATAAACATAACACTTAATGTCAATTTTTTAAAAATATGAAAGCATCAAATGCTTTTTTCTGAACTTTGCACAGATGGGGCAAAAGAGAGCAGAATCTCTTCTTGGTTCGAACCAAATTAGTCTACAGCTTACAAGTCTGGCAATTCACCACTGCCTTCCTAATCAAATCCAAACTTCTCAGCATGATCTGGACCTGTGTATCTAAATATAACCTCCTCTCTTGATGTTGTCCCTTGACCAACCACTGTCTCTCCAATTCACATTCACCACACTCATACACATCCACTTTTCCCTTTTGTAAAAACTACTTGTCATGCCCCTAATGGGCCATCTTTCTCAATCCTAGTGCCTTTGCACATAGTTACAAGACCTATCTACGCTGCCCAACCTCTGACACCATCTCTCAGGACTCACTCAACTCAGACACGACACCTCCAGGAAGCTTTCGGGCCTTCCATCACTCTTGTAGTTCAAGCTATCATCACATTTATCCCAGGACACTGCCTCTCTGACACTGCGATCTGACAGGGCGGGCCATGTCTCCTGCATCTGGGCACTCACAGCACCCAGACACTGCCATAAGTGGTACCCACATGCCGTCAGTAAATGTCTCCTGACTGAAAAGATGCATGAGAATGAGTGACCTTGATTTCTAAAATCAACTCCTGATTACTGTTGATTGCCCTCTTCACAAGGTTGGCTTGAAAAGTCTTAATAAGCTTGTACGTATGTGATTATCAGCTCAAAGTTTATTTTTAAGTAGAGTGTTTGACATTTAAATCAAAGTTTTACGTTGGAACCACAATCAGGTTCCCAAAATGGCCTACAATATTCTATTTATCTTATAAATGTCTTAAATATAGTACCAATAGTGCTACTGTCAGGCAATTAGTAAGTATTTATTACTACCTATCATGTCCTGGTGGTCATCCTGCTAGGTACTGAGAAGAGTACACACTTGTGTTCTGCACGGTCAGCACCCAGTCTCCCTTTCCCAGCAATAGCCTCAGATTTTTTTAGGGGGCTCTTATCTCACTCACTCTCTGTCAGTGCAGTTCAAATGGCCTCAAACCCCCGCCACGCGTTTCTACACAAGCATGGGTCATGTGCCTGAGCCTGTAAGGCCTTCCACAGTGCTTTCAGGATGAGCACGCAACTCAAAACAAGCAAATTCAGCATAAGAGGGAATACTTGGCCTTTTGTTGGGTAACTAGGAAGAGATGCTTGATTTTTCTTACAGAGTTTAACCATAGAAGGATGTAACTACGACAGCCATCTTGATGCAATAAGAAAGAGTGGATATAAAAATGCACCCAACCCAGAAGAAGCAAGGCTGAGACATACGAAGAAACAAACAGGTTCCTTGTGACGTGAGTTGAGTCCCTTCTTCAACCTCAACCCCAAACGTGAGATTTTACAACTTTTAAATTAGTTTAGGGTGAGCTTTCTGTAACTGAAAATAACAGTTCTAACAGGCATTCAAAAGAACATACACTTACATAATTTGTCACTATGAAGAAATGTGTTTCACATTCCAACTTGGCAAGCAGAGTAACATGAATGCCAAAAGCTTTGTGAATGAGTAATTAATCAACTACACATCTATAAAATAGAAGCACTTCTCTTGATCAAACACTCATCAAGTGTCCTAACTTGAGGCAATAATGGCAGGAGTCCCAATTTTGGGAGCAAGGGCTTCATTATGAGGCTACCCAATTACCTAATCCTCTATATATAGTCTAATTACAACAAATATTTAGATAGCCATTTGTAACCTGTATTTCTAATGTCTTTTAAGAAGGACATAATATTTCCAGTTGTATGGTATAGTCAATTCATATAAAATTCAAGTTCTGAAAGTAAAAACAATAAAAATAGAAATGTCAATTACAGTAATTCAAAAATAAAGATTTAAAATGATCACTTAACATACAAAAGGATACTGAACCTTATCAATAGAGATAGAAATCCACATTAATCAGTTTTACCTAATAGACTATTAAAGATTTTGTAAGATGAATACTGTCTAGTGCTAGCAAGTGTTTCACAAAATATCCCCTTCCTCATGTTGGTTGTAGTATGTACATTGATTCAAACTTTCTATTATTGGATCTTGTTATTCCACTTCTGGCAATTTATGCTAAGGAGCTATTTGGACAGGTAAGTAAAGATATATGAGAGAAAGTATCCAGCCATGTAATAAGAAAAAGAGGCATTTATGGCTGGATTTTTTCCGAACAGTCCTCCTAAGTATAAGACCACATACACGTGCGCGAACAGACATGTTAAAAATGATACTCATATGTACTAACATAATTTTAAGTACGAAACCAAGTTACTATATATCCTGTTGAGTAATGATCCAAGTTTTATAAAATATATATATCTACGCACAGTAAGAAAAAAATAGCTATCTCTTGGTGGCAAAGGTAGAATTTGGGGATAATTCTTACTTCTTCCCTTAAACTTGCTTGGATTATTTTTTTCCTTACCATAGTACTTTTATAATCAGTAGAAAGCAAACAAACAAAAACCTATTTTTATCTTGGAACAAAAGAATTCAATACTTTTGTTTGCTGTGACCCTGAGAAATCACAAAAGGAAAGAAAGTATTAAGCACAGAAGAAAGATTCAGATACACCCTCAAAACATGCCCATTGGACTGTGACCCCCCCACACACATACACCAGTGAACAGTTGTAACTCAATGCATTATTTTATCCCAACAACTCTCAAGTCAAAAGAATAAAAAATAGTAAGAATTAAACTATAGTGATGTAAATTTTTAGAGATCAACAAGTAACTAGCACATGGCCAAAAATTTAATGAGTTGAAAGCTATCTATTTACATTACAGAATTCAAAGGATTTACATCTTTCTCCATTTTCCCCATGACATCTAAGATTTTCTTCTTAAGCTCTTTAATTAAGGAGACTACCAATATTTAAAAAACATAAATAGTTAAGAAATAAACAACATAAATGCATGTGCTCCAGCCTATTACAGGTTTAAACAACAGACTTTGTTTTACATATATTTGCTTTGTGAATGAACATCTATGAATGGTTCAGCACTACAAAACGTTGAAATGCTCTTTGCTGTTGTTTTCTCATAATTTAAAAAATAACAGTTTCTGATATATCCATATAAGTCAAGGAAGAAATTACTTAAGTAATTTAACTGATTATAATCAGTTAACTGTGAATGAGGAAAAAAAACATCAAAATATAATTATGGTATCAATCATAAAGATCACCAACATTAAATGAAGCTTACACTTTGGTTTTGAACCAGTATGAAATGTCCATAAAATGGAAGATCACACAACCACTGAAAACCAAGTTTACAAATATATCTGTATATGTGTGTGTGTGTGTGTGTGTATCAGCTAAGAATAAAAAAATATATATTAGTGTGCATATATGCAATATATATCAGCTAAGAATAAATCATTTTATTAAAAATATATTTAATGGTAAGGAAAACTAAGTGAAAAGAGAAAGCTATAATTTATTTCAATGTTCACAGACACATGGTAAAGACTGAAAAGACATAATCTAAATCCTCAACATGAGCATCACGTATGATTTTTATTTTAAAATTTTCTTCATTTGTATAGTTTCAGTATTTCGCCCTAGACCATAACCTCTGGAAGAAAAGAATATGGTTGTCTTGTCTTGATAATGCTGTATCCACACCACAAAGCATAGTAACTGACATAGAAACTACTCAGTCATCACATGTTGAATGAATAAATGCATTTTTTTTCAGTATTTCTTTCAGTATTCAATTTTTAAACAAATGTATCATAGATATAGTTAAAAATAAAAAGAATAATAAATCTAAAAATGGAATTTTTAAAATATCCAACTTCACTAGCAATCAAAAAATGAAAATAATTTCATCTGGTAAATCATAATTTTAAATACTAACATATTTATGGTCACAGTTTACTGGATATAACCCTTTAAAACATAACTAGACAATATAATCAACTTAAAATGTGCATACTCTATAACTTATTCATTCATTCAACAAATATTTGTTGAGCATCAACTATGCAACAAGGACTATTCTTTGTGCCAAGGATACACTGAACAAAACAGAACAAAATAAACAAATCCCCCACCCCCGACAAAAACCAAACAAAATTCCAAAGAAAAACAGCTGCACCCTCACAGAGCTTACATTTTAGAAGGGAAGGCCGTCAACTGAAAACATACACAAGTGAAATATGTATTACCAGTATGACAGGCAGTAGTAAGTGCTGAGAGCAAACTAAAACAGGAAATGGGCGATGGATGCCGAGCAGAGGCTGCTGTCTTAGACAGTGGTCAGGAAAGCCCTGAGAAGATGACATTAAAGACAAGGGACTGGTTGTGTGGCTAACTGGAGGACAGCATTCCAGGTGGAGGAACAGCAAGTACAATGGCCCTGAATGAATCAGGCTGGTTCTTGGTGTGTTCACTGGTAGCTAGGAGACCATCATCCCTAATTCTCTGTCCAGGAGCTAACACTGCTAACAGGGCAATGTGCATCCTTCCCAACTTTCTTCTAAGTCCAGTTCACCTACATGTGTACACACACACGCTGTAGGTATGTGCCCAAATATAAGACAACTAGAAAAAAAGTCAATTTCCCCCATCATTTCTCCCATGAGAATATCCAAAATTAGATATATGGCCATCTTCATTATATACATGATGAAAGGCATTCTGAACTATTAAAATAACTTCATATTGTATAATTTATTCAGTTATACAATCATATTTTAAATACATGTCCTGTGTTCATTTAGAAATACTGTTTTTCCCCTCAAATTTCATAAAGCAATTTTATTCTGCTTTCTCATATGCACCTTTGAAATCAGGGTCTTTATCACTCATAGAGTCACTTTTAAGTCATCTACACTGTTTTTGAGAGCATATCAACTTCTTTTCAGTCAAAGTTACCTCAGACCAAACAGTTTTTGAGTTCATGCACGATAATGTCACTGGAAATTTTATGCCAACCACAATACTCATGAACGATTGTGATTTCCTCAAAGTAACCCCCTACTGTACTGCTTTGTATAGTAATTTCCAGAATGTTTACAATGATACCTAACACCTATCATTTTAAGGCTATCCCACTAAAAATTATTTCTAAATCTTTAAATTCATCTGTATAATTTTTCATCAATTCCATCAAGTGACCTCAATAAGCATCCAAAACTGGTATTAAATATTTTCAGGATAATATAACTTACCCAAGCAGCATTTTATTACTTTGCTATTCAAAAAGAAGTATAATAATTGAGGAATATGAGGACAAAAATAAGGCCATACATTTTTTTTGAAGTAACACCTTTTTGGGGGAAATAAATATATTGCAGAATTTAGGACAAATATGTCTATAAGAGCCTACATATGTGTATTTAGGTTTTATTTTTGTGTTTGTTTTAAATGATGGAATTATAAGCACTTTGATTTTATCAGGGGAGAAAGTCAAAAGATGATCTATTCATAGACACAGATCTCTGGATTTTAAGTATGTTTCCCTTGCCAAATATTGAAATGCCAACCCACAAAACAATCTAGAAAAATAACAGATTGACATCTTTCCCCTCAAGCTATCATCACCAATATTCTGACAGCTCAAAACTGAAAGAAATCTCTCACAGTCCAATGAAAGGAATCTCACTGGATGGAGTTCATGGTAGAGATAAATTACCAATATTAAATCAAAATCAGCAAAAAGCATGAATAAGTTTAAATATTCAAAGAGTATAATTTTAACAACTGACTCAGCAAACAATAACCCCAAAAGTAAATTCAGGCCACAAAAATAAAATGCCTACTAAAGAAGCATAGAAGTCATTCTGGTACTTTATTATCATCTAAATCTCAGGGGTTTGGGGATAAAATTAAACAAGGCAAAATTACTTATTTAGTATCTCTTATTTCATCGATTAAAGTTCAAAGTTCTTCAAATTATGGGTTCTTTTTGGATCAAAATTTATAGTTATGAAACATGCCAAAGCCTATGAGGGTCATGTATGTGCTAAAAGACTCTGGCATTTGTTTCTTAAATTCAGCCTCAACCATTGAGTTCTAAGGGATAGCTAAATTCACTATTGAGTTTGAACAAAAAAATCACTAAGGTATGCTGAAGAACTATCATGATGAACTCTCTAATGGAGTTGTTTTACTTTAGTCCAAGGGATTGTTTTTGCTAGGTTTGAGTGATCTAAGATTTTAGAATGAAAAGAATTAGAGGATAAAAGTAAAAGCAACTATTGATCCAGGTGAAATAATGGTATTTATGGTATTTTTAAAATCCCAACATACATTCTACCTATTTTCCAAAAATGAGATGCATTTTCTGTTTGTTTTTAGGAAGGATGAGAACTGATTGGCACTATTTCTGAAAAGCACTTTTTAGGAATACTCCTGACAATCTTCCAAGGACAAAGCAAAAGACCAATGGAGTCCTAAGAAAGCTCTAGACACCAACAGATACCAAATTCTACATATAACCTAAATCTCATATATCTTTATTGACAATAATCAATCTGTAATTACTTATACATTTGCTCTCAAATAGCAACCTCATCAAATTCCATATAAAGAAGTAGTATTTCTTGACAGGAATTGAATAATAAAATTTAAACACTTGAATTTCATTATTTTCACCACAGGTCATTATTAACATAGGATACAAATTCTACATAGAGTTAAAACCAACTTATTCTCAATACACTTGATTATTATGAGAAAATTTCAATGTTTTATCTTGTGGCACAGAAAAATATCTATCATCTATTAAAATTTCACATAAATCATGAATACAAAAACCCTCCATGATTCTATTTATTTGACTACTCTTCAACACATAGACACATGTGTCTCCTGTATAACACCTATTAACATCCTTCGAAACACTGTCCATGGACCATACATTGGAAAAATGCTGATTTAGCTCATCCAAAAAAAAAGAAGAAAGACCTTCATGATTCAGACCTACTATTTAAACTGAAACTTATCACAGCTGGTATGATATTTACTTCAAGCTGTACATATTTCATAGCAAATATGACTCTAGTTCATTTATTCAATTGCTCATTCATTCAACAAGTATGTATAAGCAATGTTCTAAACAAAGGCTCTATCATTTTGGAACTTATATTCTAGTGGGGGATGGGGGGCAAAGAGTAAATAAATATATAAGTATATAACATGCCTAACAATGAAAGGTACTATAGGAAAAAACAAAGCAGAGTAAGCTAGACAGTGTGGGAGAAGTTCTATTTTTATATGGGTTGTTTAGATAATGTCTCCTTAGCAGCAACCTGAAGGAAATGAAGGAGCAGGCCTGGACAAAGAACTTTCTAGAACAGAGAAAAGAGACCCTGCAAAGGCCCAGAGATGAGAGGTGCATGCTTATTCTGTAGGAGGAACAGCACAGAGAACCATGTTATGGACTGAATGTTTGTATCCCCCCCAAAATTCCCATGTTGAACTCTGTCGTCCAATGGGATGAATGTACTAGGAGAGGTCAGAGGTAATCAGAATTAGGACCAGATGAGGTCATGAAGGGGGCGTCCTCATGAACGGGATCGGCGCCCTGATATTAATAAGAGCCCTCCCATGAGGATACACTGAAAAGGCAGCACCCTGCAACCTGGAAGAGGCCCCGCCAGAACTCAGCCATGCTGCCACCTGATCATGAAAGTCCAGCCTCCGGAACTGCGAAATGAATGTCTGTTGTCACAAGCCACCCAGTCGATGGTCCTGTCACCGCAGCTCAAACTTACTAAGAGAGCCGGCGAGCACGCCCGGAGTGGAGTGAGTAAGGGGCACGCACAGGAGACATGGTCAGACAGGCAGAGGGCTGGCTCTACCTCGCCCAAGGAGACCTGTGGCTGTTAGTGAGGGATATCAGAAGTTTTCATCAGAGGAATGACTTACCTGACATATTTCTCAAGGATCCCAGTGACTACTGTGTTCAAAATAAACTAGGGAGGGTAGTGCAGAAGCAAGGAGACCAGTAAAAAGGCTCCTGCAATAATACTTTGTCCAGGGTTTCCTTAACAAAACAAAACAAGCAAACCAACAAAAAAACCCCAAGGCAATGCTTACTGCAAATGCTTTCTCTGGAAGGTGAAACTCCATAAGTAGCAGGGGTGAGCAGAGTGAGGTCAGAAGGCGGAACAGCAAACGAAAGACGATGCATGACTAAACTGGTCACAGCTTCCCGAGAAACCCCACCCACTGCTCTGCTGGAAGGACTCGGTGGGGTGGGCTGCACGGACCGCCACTCCTCACGGACGGACAGCAGGGAGAGGGCTGCGGCAAAGGTGACAGATGCCCTGCACTTCCGTATTCCCGTGGGTATTTGAGCAGGGACCCCTGGGTGGGCGAGGAAGGGAAAGATGCATCTGCTGGCTCCTTCTTCATCCTGTCTTCTACTGGCCAAAACTCACACCACAAGGCACTTACGGGGAAAACCCTCCTGTGCCTCTCCTGCACTCACACACTGCTAGCACACTCACAGTAGTGCGGGTGCCCCCTCACACACACTAAGCAATTCTCCGAGCCACCAGCTGGACGTACACAATTCAATTCCCCTCTGACGCTAACCCCACAGACTGAGGGCTCAGTCCCACAAGACAGCCCCCACTTCAGACACCGACTGCAAGCAGCAGGCCCCAGGTTACCCACAACGTCTGTCCAACCTGACTACAAACTGAAGGTCCCAGAACCGCTTTCGTGGATTTCATCATTTGGCAGATCTCACAGAACTCAAGGAAACACGTCCGTTTACCAGTCTCTCATGCAATAAAGGACGTGATGAAGAATACGGATGAGCAGCAGATGAAGGAATAACACGAGTGAGAGCTTCTCTCCCCTCGGACATGGAGGGCGCCGCCTTCCTGGCATCCCATAGCTTTAGGATTTTCATGATGACTGCATCATGTAGGGACAGTCATTAACTATCTCCAGCTCTTCTCTCCTTCCCAGAGGGGGGTGGGGCTGAAAATGCCAAGCTTCTAATCAGGGCTTGGTCTTTTTGGTGACCAGCCCCCATCAAGAAGCCCACCAAGAATCTCCTATTTACAACTCTCCTCTCACCCAGGAAATTCCAAGGGCTTTAGGAGCTGTGTGTCAGGAACGGAGGTCAAAGACCAAATAATAGAACAAAAGATGCTCTTGGTGCTCTTATCACTTAGGAAATTATGAGGGGTTCGGCAGCTCTGGGCCAGCAACCAGGGACAGAGGGCAATATATGGTGTATTTCCTATCATTCCACAGGGGACCCCTGCAGCTCTGAGCCAGGCCCACCCCCAGCAGCGTTATGGGAGGAGGCGACAGCAGCAGAGTCAGGGCTGAACAAGCAGGCCAGGGTCCAGGAGGCAGGTGTGACCAAGTGACTCTGGGCGACACACAAATTAAGTTGATAAAACAGAAGACTGTGGAGCAGCATAAGAGGAAGCGAAATGATAGAATTATAAATACGGTTTGAAGTTAGAGCTGGAATTTGCTGATGTGAAAGAGAAAATAAAGATGATGCCAAGGCTCAGGTCTGGGCCACTGCAGGAATGCAGACGCCTGTTACTGGGATGAAAAGGCTGCCAAAGCAGTTTTGGAGTCAGGACAACCAGGAGTACAGTTTTGCACATTTAAAGGACAAAAACAACAAACAAACAAACGGACAATAGGAGCACTAACAAACCTTGGCTTACAGAAAAGTGACAGACAAGCTTACTCTAAAGTTAGTCCAAATGATCGACCACATCAAACCCACTTGTTAGTCAGCATGCTGGCCCAGCACGTCTCCACTGCGCGCTCACTGCATGCCCCCCGCATGCCCCGCACAGCCCCCTCGGTGCCCTCCTGTGGACAACCAGGACTGCTCTAAGGAACTGACCTTACAGCACTTCCTCACACACACGCAAGTGGTCCTTGCTTAAATACATTTGGGACGCGCTGATCTAAACCAAATACACAAGACCTCCGTTAGCCAAAATTCAAGCAACCAGCAAAATCTCAAGCATCCAGCTGGCTGCTTGAGAGTGCTAGATGCCTCAGTTCTGGTTAACAGAGAGTCTGCTTACATTTATCCGGCACCTACCAGTCCCCACGGGTACCGGTTAACTGGGAGTCTACTGTTGTGTCTTTTTGGCAAGGCTTCTCAACATTAATATGTCCTGAAAATACCTAAGGAACAATAGCATGTGAAGAGTTTCCTAAACTTGTCTGACATGAAGAAGGCACAGTGATCTCAGAGGCCTGGTACACAGGACTCCCCGTCTTGCACGTCTCTACACAGGCCACGCTATTTCACCTCTGTGTATCTATACAGGATGTGCCTTCCGTCTGGTACACGTTTTCCCTTCTTGACGATCTGGAAAATGCCCAATCATCCTTCAAAATCCCACTTGGAAAACAGTATCATAATAAAATTGAACAGCAATCACCAATTATACCAATGGCAACATGTATAAGCCACAAAATAAACACAAATAACAAGCATATGAAAGTGTTAAACTTCCTAAACAACATCAGCAATATTACTTATAAACTATGCACCAGGAACTATTCTAGCCCAAGGCAGACACTGTTTCATTAAATCTTCCTAAAAAGCCTATAAGGTTAACATTATTATCCCAATTTTATCAATGAGGAAATTCAATACAATTAAGAGGGGAAAGCTAGTTACAAAATAATACAGGAAAAAGAAAGGAACTAGGATTTAATGAGTACCTACATTATTTTTCATACATCAACTGTTTTCATTTAACATCTAAAACATTCTCAGAGAACGCATTACTGTGCCCATCTCACAGACAGGGTACCTGAGCTCAGAAAGTTAAGCGAATTTCTAGTATTCACGCTGCTAGAATTTGGCAGTTCTGTCTGATTCCCAAATCATGGCATTAATTTTACCACTCAGAGAAAGCACTGGGAAGGAGGCCGGGGAAATGAACACAGAAGATCCAGGTTAGAAAAACCGGGTCCCTAGTGGAGAAGGTAAGCTTTCTGGGGAATCGAGAGAGCAAAATAGAGTACTCCATTTTTCATCGCCCCTTGCTTCTACCTCTTCATATTCAGCTTTTATGGATGTAAATAATTCTTTCCTTCACTGACCTATTCCTGCATAATTCAAGTTGAGTCTGAAAGCTCTTCAACAACTTTAAATATCAAAACAATGGAATAACAAGTCAAGTTTGTAGAGATGGAGCAATGGGAACCCTCATGCCTATAAAATTGTGCAGCCACTGGAACAGTTTAATGGTTCCTCAAAAAGTTAAACACAGAATTGCCATATGATCCAGCAATTCCTTAGTAAAGAACTGAGTAACATTCCTAGGTATATACTCAAAAAAACTGTTGGCAGGGACACAACCAGATACGGATCCACCAATATTCATAGCAGTATTATTCACAATAGCCAACAGGTAGAAATAACACAAGTCCATCAACAAATGAATGAATAAACAAAATGTGTTATATGCATATAATAGAGTATTATTCAGCCATAAAAAGGAATGAAGTACTGATATATGCTACAGCATGGATGAACCTTGAAAACATTATACTAAGAGCAATAAGCCATACACAAAAGGACAAATATTGTATAACTGCACTTAAATGAGCTACCTTGTATGATTGACAAATTAGTAGAGACAAAGTAGAACAGTAGTTACCAGCCCCTGGGGAGTTATTATTTAATGTTACAAGTTCCTGTTTGGGATAAAAAATAGTCTAGAAACAGACAATGGTGATGGTGATTGTGAATGGACATAATGCCACTAAACTGCACACTTAAAAATGGTCAAAATGCAACATTTTATGTACATTTTACTACAATAAAAAATTAAGTCATAAACCTTACCTAGAAAACTGTCAAAATTTAAGTTCAATATTGTTCCTCTTGTACTTCTTGCTATGACTGAAGGCACAGATTCAAGTAGAGCTCTAACCAGAAAAATGGCAGCACAGCAAGGTTAAGAGATCAGGCGCAGAGATCTGGCACTAAGTAACTTATTACATACTTCAAACAGGGCCTTTAAAAAAGGTCCTTAATAAACAGTGCAGTTAGTTGCTATCATTCTTGGTCTTTATTACTATAGAAAAACCACATGGACAATAGCAATGCATTTTATTACAGAAGAAGTTTTAAACTCTGGTACATCATATAAATGAACATTGGAAGACAAGCATGTAGGGAAAAATATTTGCATCAGGTATGATTAAAAGTCAATATCCCTAAAATGTAGAAGTCACACCAAAAGATGAGCATCAGAGTAGAGAGACAGCAGGAAGGCTACTTTGGATCACAGGCTAAGCCATGGAAGTCTACTCTAAAGAGGCCACATACGAACCAGACATAAAAGATGAAATGTAGTAGGAAGATGGGACTGTGATTCTAACCTCAAATGGAAGCCAGTTAAGCAAGGAAGTGACATTACTCAGTTTCCTATGCAAAAGATCACTCTATTGCCATGTGGAGAAAGGAGGGAGCAGGAGTGCAGAGCCAAAAGTAGGGAGCAGGTGGGAAACTGTTTTAGTATCTTGAGTAAGAGATGGTATAGCTTAGATTCAGGACAGTGGTAGTGGTAATAGAAATAAATATGTGTATGAATTCACACTGCATTGGTTAACAGGAGAGAAAATATGTACCTGTCATGAACCAAAAAGTGCAAATTAAAATTATACAATTTCCCCTATCAACTTAGCATAAGTTAAAAATGATAAGACAAATCCTGCTCAATATGCAGTTGAAGCACTCATAAACCTCTGAGAAGCAATTTGCTATATTATCAAAAACGTTTAAAAATTCTCGTAATTTTTAACTGAGTAACTAGCACAGGCTTTTATTGTCAAAGAATCAATTTGATTTTTAGAAAACATGCTCAAAAGAGAAAATCAGGATTTATGTTCAAGAATGTAACTGCAGCACATTTATATTTGCAAAAAATTGGGGAATAATCTAATGTTCAACGCTTAAGGAGTGGCTGAATTATAGCTCATAGTAAAGTACTAAGTAACATTTAAAATCACATTCACTAAGAGGCTGACAAAGAATCCTACAGAATTAACTAAGAGAGTGAATAGTACTAGAGTTTAGTTTTCATGCGGGTTAAGTTTTGGGAATGACAACTTGAACATCAAGAGCTACCAAATAACTGGTAATAAAAATTTAACAATAACTAACCTAGTCTAGAATCAAAACTCAATACACATGCTCCGAAGACTTATATGCTCAACTCAGTACATATTGTCTCTATCTTACAGTATCAGTCTCTCCTTACAAGAAAGGAAGCAGGGAAGTTTCCGTTTTGTGGTTGTCTTAGTAACTTAAGTATAAACATGCACATTCAAAGTCTATTTGTCATTCTAGATCTCCAGTGCCTAGCACAGTACCTGGCACAGAACAGGAGCTCAATAAATTGTTTTTAGGGGAATATCATTAAAAATAAACCTTTCAGTTCCAACTTAACACCAAAGAAACGTAAAACCTCGAAACAAGTAGTTATAAAAAGCAATATGCTTCTAATAATTTACAATATTGAGTGACTACAGTGCACCAGGCATTATTAAACATTTTACACGCTTTATCTTTAATCCTCATGATAACCCTTCTCTGAAAGAATTACTTTTCACTTTAAAACCAGGGAACAGTTTCAAAAATCTTCAGGAATTAGCCCAAGGTCCCACTGCAACTAAGTTTGAACTCAGCTCTTCTGGAGCCTAAATGCATCTAGACACGATGTATCAAGACAAGATGTTTCTTTTCAATGATCAGAACTGACCGGATTTTTCCTATGTGCTTCCCCTACAGTTTCTTAAGAGTTCACTGACTTCTACCCTGAATTGTAATTATCCCTTTGAAGAGCCATCCTTCACCAGCCCAGACGCGCAACGACCTCCCCTCCCCCACTGTGACTTCTCCAGAAGTAAAGGACGGAGTCTCCACGCCCCTCGGTCACCGCCTCACCATTTCAGTCTGACTTAAAGCCTAGACTTGCAGACCTGGACTCACAAAGGGAGTCCGCAGCGAACACGGCTGGGGGCGGGAGCAGGGAGTCTCCGCCCGGAGCGGGGCCAAGAGGTGGCCCTCTGAAGCGGTTTCCAAGACAACCTAATTCCCGGTCTCCGCCCCTAGCGTCTCGCCGCTCCGCCCCTCCCTGGCGGGCGAGCTTTGACCAGCGCCACCGCGGGACTAAAGAGAGAGGCGTTCTGTGCACTCTGACCTCTTAGTGCTTGGTGCATTCCCCCGATGCCGCTGTACAGCTCCAGGACCCGCAGGGGCTCCATTCCCACGCCGCCGCCGCCGCCGCCTCGGAACTAGGACTGCGGGTCCCGCAGCTTCTCTTCCCTCCGCCCGCGCCGCTCCCTCGTCTCGGGTTCCGCAGCTTTTCAGTTCCGCCCTATCCTGCTGCTCAGGCTCAAGGCTTTACTGGATAGTGCGGGGCCTGGAGCTGGGGGAAGTCCAAAACTGGGAGGGCTCCCAAGTGATAGTAGCCACTTCGTGGCCTCATTTACGCTCCATCATCCTTCTAAGATGTATTCAGGGGCCTTGGGAGGAAAAAACATCTGCAGCTCAGCAGAGGGGCGAAGCAGCTTTTGTCTCAAAATGAATTAACACAGGTTAAAATCCAGGAAAACTCACTTTTCAGGCATGCTGCTTATCCACAGTCCCTTGAAAGCCTGAATTGTTCCAACCTATGGTCCACTAGCCTTGGGCCCATACCGCGTGCTTGGAGTTAGGGGGATAAATCAGACCAGTGTCTTCTCTAGAGAAGGCCCCAGAGTTACAAATACGGAAAAGCACACGTGCAGCAGGGCCCGGGTGCCTGCTGTGCATTGTCAGTGGGGTTAATTATATTTGAACTTGGAAAATCCAACATAGGATCTGCTAATATAATGTAAAACTATTTATGGACCTCCAAGTGCTAGGGCCTTGCTTCTCCAAGCTGGGTGACCAAATTGTTAGAAGTTGGATTACAAACTAAGAAATGACCATATGCCTGAAAGGAAATGTTCTCACTGTGAACTGTCCTTCTATTGTCCCCATTATCACCACACATTAACCTTTTTTAGAAAAAAATGGGGGAGTATCACTTGTAATAAGTTAACTAATTTGTCAGAAACTTTGCATGTTTGCTAATATAACAACTAAAAGTATGACTACTGTTGTCTGAATTAGTAAACTGATCCATTTTGACATGTTCTATGAAATATTTACATTGTAAATGTGTTGGCCTAATGTTTTGCTTTTTGTTGGTCACTTCCTTCAAAATAGAAGGGTTGTGTGGTAGATAGATAACAGAGAACTGAGTCTTTGCCCTGGCATTGCCAATAACCGGTTGTGTGACTTTGCTCTAAGCCTGGTTTCCTCATCTGCAAAATAAAGAGGAAGGAAGAAGGGGAAATGATTGCGGAGGGCCCTGCAGTTCCAAGATTGTGTGTATCTAGAAAGGAAACATTTTAAAAATCTACTTTAAGCAAATGTACTCTTAAACCAAGTCAACTTACAGAATCATATATGCTCTAACATCACATACAAAATGCACAAAGCAAACTTAAGTAATATTTATTACATAATATTAGTACCATAAATATATGACAGCTGTCTGGAAAAAAATCCAGCCATAAATGCCTCTATTTTTCATATTATATGACTGGATATTTTCTCGACAGTCCTTGTATAGCCGTACATATAAAGGGAGCTATACAGTCACAGTGGCTGATATATAGTATCAGTGGCTAATAAATAGTCAACAACCAATATATTAAGTAAACCTAGAATCTGTTTAGCTATTAGTGCTATAAATCAAAATAAATATGACCCAGGGTCTTAACCTGTAGGGGAGATCCCCACACAGGCTGATTACAACTGTTCACTCTGATAATAAGGAACTTCACAATGAAACCCCAGACTTCCCTTTCTGTGTTAACTTTGCTTCCTCCCCATCTTGAACTTGGCTGCAGACTGAACTGTTTGGCATCCTTCAAGCTGTTTCCCTGCCTACATTCTTTACCCTGCCCAGAAATCCTAGCTTTTTTCAAGACCTTTACTTCAAGTGGAACCTTCCTTCCAGACTCCCAGGCTAGAGATAGCTTGTTTCAGTTCCTCAGTCCACCCGCACCCAAGTCTTCTGAACTACTTGATCCCACCTGTTCCTAACACTAACTCCTTTCAGTTCTTTCGGGCCTAATTATTACTTCCTGTATGCCACATCTCTTTACATAGTATTTATTCTCTAAAGCTTATCACATGTGGTACTCATTTCAAGAACGGAAACTTCCTCTGTAATCACAAATTACAACTATCTCCATGGAAGCGTCTGCAGATGTTAACCCCCCTCAGATTACAGATGCATTTTCTTCTAAGCACTGGCACAAGCCATGTGCCTGGTGGGTGGGGTGCCATAATTGGGACTAGTTGAGGAGGAATGCAGGATGGACAGATAAAGAAAAACAAAAGAAGATATATATTGTTCACTCTTTCCCAAAGCAAATCCCAAATAGTCTTAGGTTAAAAAAAGATTTTTATCCTAAAAAAAGCTTTCTAATTCTATAGTTTCCCATATAGTTATCCTCAATGATATATCCAGTAGAGCTTATAGTCTCATCAGAGGAACTCAACACACTTTTTGAAAATACAAATATCAAAATTTGGACTTTAGGATATTTAGTACAGTTTCCCTCAAAACAGCGAAAATACACTTATAAAAAACCCAAAATGCTAGTTAACACCTGGCATATATGAAGCATGTAAGAAATAATTAAGGGCACAATAGAATTATAAAGGGTATATTTAAACATCAGCTGACCAGATGGACCATTTTAAATGGGACAGAAAACAATGGTACTGTCCTGTTATAAACAATACATATGGTCAGCCTAGTCTCCCTGGGCTAAATTCAAGGTGTCAGTAAGCTGACCATACGTGCCATTTAAAATGGGACAGTACCATTGTTTTCTGTATAATTTAAAACGGTTCACATGGTCAGCCTATTTAAATGATAATAGCATACTCTCAATTATTTAAGGAATCATTATGTAACTTGAAATCTAATGGTATTTTATTCTTCCTTTCCTGCCTGTCATTACTATCTAACAAAATTAAACAAAGTCTGCCAAATGCTTAAAATACTTTTCTGCAATAATCTTTGAGTTTCCATGACCCAGGCCATTCTTTATTCCCCATTGAAATGTGATACGGAGTCCCACACAGGCTTGTCTACAGGGAGAGCATACCCTGATTATGCCAATGTAAGTAATGAATAAATTGCATTCTGATTCTGCACAGAAACAGAATGGTCTTTATGAATTGCATGAAAAATAAAAAAAGTAGTCATCTGGGAATAAATTGACAATAAATGTCATCAAGAGGAAATAATATTCAGAAGAAATTGAAATTGGAAAGGCCCAGAGCGATCATCTACCACTTGTGAATACCCACTTAATCAAGAATGCCATTTATGGTGTTTCTGATCAGACAGCATGAGGCAGGCTGATGAGCTGCTGACGAGGGGACCAGGGTCCTTCAGTAAGCTGTGTGGTGGTGAAGACCTGGAATTATTAGAACACTCTTCTTTATAGTCACCTAATATCTAGTTCCTTTGAGATTTGCCCTCCACTCTGATTTTGAAGAACTCTCCCTCTTCTGTAATGAGTGACATTGTGGTTAAGACTGCAAGCCTGCGAGCCAAAAAGGGTCAGTAGGAATCAGAGATCTGCTGCTTCCTACCTCTGTGAATTTGAGAGTCACTAAACCTCTCTGAGGCTAGCCAACCTCTACAACTTGTAAAAATAGGGCATGTGGTTGCTATGAGCGTTAAATGAGAATTAAAAGCACTTAGCCCATGCCTAAGCACAATACACATGTATGTTTAATAAACAGTATCTTTATATAATAACATTCTCTAAGTGATGTGTTCTTAGTTCCTTCAGCTATGTCACGTGACATGACTCTGATCCATGAAATCAATCACACTCCAGTTTGGTGATGTCTGTTTTAGGAGCCGTAACTGAACACTGGGCCCTAAACAAGGTCAGATCAGCATGCTATAGTGGTCCAGATGGCCAGACAGCTAAAGCTCTGAACGTATGGGCAGTGTCCAGGAGGAGCCTGGGCTTGGAGCAGAGTGAAGGACAGGCTGGAAGCCTGCAAAGCCCTGGACATGACTGACAGTGTCCTGAGCACACACGCAGAAGTCAGCAGACAGCAGCCCATGTAGTAAGAGAGACACCTCTAGCTCTTAACTCCCAGAAAGACCACGGCAGCTATGAAAGGTGATCTATAGATTTGGCAATCTTAGGGGGAAGTTGTTAAAGTGACCTTATACAGCGGTGTAAACTGGGGACACCTGGGGTGGAGGTAAGGGGGAACCTATTAATACTCTTGTATGTGCCCAGCATTGAAGACATTTTTAATTAAAAAACTTTAAAAGTGTAAAAAAACATGTATTTTATTTCTGATCATAAAGATGTCAGTATTAGAAAACAATTTCATACCTTCCACTCCCTATGCAGAGGGCTGCTATCCACTTTCACTGATGCTCCCGAGCTATGCTGTCCAGTAGGGTAACCAGTAGCCATATCAGGTGATTTGAGTTTAACTAACTTAATTAACATTCAAACTTTAGCTCATCAGTCACAGGAGGCAAGTTTCAAGTGTTCAGTAGTCACAGGTGTCTGGTGTCTGGTGGCTGATGGCTATAGTACCGCTCAGCACAGATAGAGAACATTTCTATCATCACAGGAAGTTCTGCTGGACAGAGAGCCCAAAGTTATAGCCTTTCTGGGTAGCCCATGAATAAGTGAACAGTGTTGAAATATGCAGCAATGGCCTCATACATTACACCCTGATTTAAAATAAGTGCCCCAAAAACAAGGAGTAAAGGAAACTCAAATACAAGGAAACCTCATAGCTAACCATTTTCTTCTCTGGTGTCCACTTACCTTACTCACAGGCTGTCACGAAGGAGAAGAAACAGAAACAGCAGATGTGTTCTCTCAGTGACGTGATAAACTTCCAAGAGAAAGAGACCAGATGGAAAATGATGACCCTCACAGTGTCTTAAAGGAGTTGTGCTTTCCTGTCGTGAAGTGTATTCTAGTGAGTTCCGATTGTGAATACTATCTGAGACTTACCTCAGTAAAAGAAAAAGAATGAACTTTTTTGAAAATTGGAATCCAGAGGAATTAATTATAATTTTTTTTTTTTGGCTGAAAAGCAAAAACAGACATGGATTTTGTCTTACAGCTTACTATTTCAAAGTACTCAAAAATTATGACATCGATTTTTCTCTTTGAGGTTATTTCTGAAAATCTAATGTAAAATGGTTGGCAGCACATTTTAAAGATTATATTTTAGTTAAAGATAGTGAGATTCTCCATCTTTAAAATAGCTTTCATTCACTCACAGAAAGCTAGAGCTGGAATGAATCTATTTTCCTTAGTCCCAGGTGGAAGGACTATTTTCCAACTATTTTTAGATATAGAACCT